>MU226547.1:5952545-5993008 GCA_018584345.1 Thuja plicata | reverse complement strand
AACTTACTAAAAATAGTAAGTTTCCAAAAATAGTAGCTTTGTACAAAATAGCCCTTATTGAATAGAAAAACACATATTTTTGGGTGATGCAAGATTTCCCTTACACCCAGGATGCTCCTACATCAGAGTGCCACATTCACATTAAGTGTGTGCCATGTGTAGGAATCCTCTTAAGGAGGAATATCTAATTTCCTTACTAAAGGAATTACAAAAATGTGATATGTCCTCCTACTTGGAGTAGGGGACAAATATAAATTAGGATACCTTGGTTTATCCTTTAATTACATAGTTCACCAAGGAAAGATTAAATTCTAACAGATCTTAATTTTGTTTCTCAAACGCTAATTAAAGGACAAGATTTAACAAATTATTTGGCTAAAGCTCCTTGTCCTCATTCTGATACATAACTTACTTCAATATAATTCCCCAATGAGAACATTCTAGCTATTAAACATGATGATGTTTGGGAATTATATTTTGATGGATCTAGATGTAGGATAGGTTCTAGTGTTGGCATTATCTTGATCCCTCCTACGAAAAAATTGATCCCTATGTCATATAAATTGAACTTTCCTTGTACTAACATTATTGCAGAGTATGAAGCTCTTATAGATGGCTTATGAGCAACTTCATCCCTTAACATAAAAAAACTGGAAATTTATGGACATTCACAATTGATTGTCGAACAGATTAAAGGAGGTTATCAGACTAAGAATGATAAAATGACACAATATAGAGATATAGCTCTTGATTTTCTTTCACAATTCTCTTCATATACGATTCAAACTTCACCTAGGAAAGATAATCGACATGTGAATGCCATGACAAGCGCAACTTATTTGGTTTGTCTTGAGAATAATGCTGAAGACTTTCAATTTACTATACATATTCTTAAAAACCCTGCAATTTCCAATGAGGTTACCTCTGATTGTTTCAATTTGCATTTGGATGAATGGTATTCTCATCTCTTTCATTTTTTGAAAGATGGTACTTTTCTTGAATAGGCAACAAGAAACATGCGTAATCATATTAGGAAGCTTGCAACATGTTATATCATTTGAGGAGATATGCTTTACAAAAACTCTTATAATGGTTTTCTATTAAGATGTCTTGGTAGAACTGAAATTCTAATAGCTTTGGCAGAAGCTCAATCTCGTTCTTGTGGAGGACATTTTGGTGGAAAATCTGTAGTCAATAAACTTCTTAGAATGGGATATTATTGGCAAACCATGAACAAAGATTCTTTCATGTTTGTTAAGAAGTGTCCTCAATGTCAGAAACATAGTAATTTGATTCATGGTCATGCTTGTGAGCTTCGTAATCAAGTTTCTCCATGGCATTTTAGTATTTGGGGTTTTGATCTTATTGGAAAAATCTCACCAACTTCTTCTCAAGGACATACACACATCTTGACAGCTACAGATTAATTTACAAAGTGGGTGGAAGTTTTCCCTCTCCATTCAACTACTGCGGATGTTATTTTTGATTTCATTCTTAACAATAGTATAACACGATTTCGTGTTCTTATGTTGGAATTATTGGAATGATGTACTTAGAGGGAGGGGTGAATTAGTACCTCTAAAAATTTTTATGTGATTGGCCCATTAACCTTTGTGTCATTAGATTTGTAAATACCTATCTATCTATTCATCTTTGATTATGTATGTGTAATCATAATATAAGTTCTTTACATGTATTAACATTCAAGAAACATTCACAAAAACAAATAACACATAACACATGATATGATATCATAGAAAACTCTTGTTAGGAAGTAAAAACTGTGGTGGGGATGTCTACACAAAAAAATTCACTATCTACAGATAAGAAGGGAGTCAGTAAAGGCTTACAAATGATCACTTCTGATGATCTACCCTGTTAGGAGTATTAGAGTGGAGACCTGTTAGGATCTACTTCATTTGAAGCTTTAGCAACACCATTAGGTGTGCACTCTGTTAAGAGATTTATCAAAGAACTTTTAAGTCCACCTTCTACAAAAGGATTTCTATTGTGATGCACTTGTTAGAATGCAACTACAATATAAATGTTGATTTGATAGTGAATGCAATCTCTAATTGATATAACAGATCCTGTATAGCTTATAATGTATGTATGTAATCACCTTGAGTGATTGAGTAATACCTTGTCTCTGCTCATCGATAACTTTCCTGTGTTCTTGATAACTGCTGTGATCTATTTTTGAACTTTGCATTAATTCTCTTCTTCTTCTTAGATGCTCTCCATGGCTACTATCATTTTCCAAATGATTACAAGTCTCTATTATTACAAATGATGGAACATCTATTTATACTAGTTTCTAGCTCTATACTTTATTCACGCTTTTCAAATTAACTCTAGATCCAAGGTTTAAAACTTGACCTTGATCTTTAGTTAGATATGTTTTAGATCCATTAGGATGCTTTAAAACATTTACAATATGCTTTCTTGACCCTCAAGTTAAGATTTAAAACAAATAAAAACTCTATAAATAGAATTACATTTCTTTATCTGACGTGTAAAATCAGATCCACTTTTTGTGGGTTCTTTAACTGACTATCAGTTCTGATGGTCGAGCTGCTCTGTCAGTCTGTCAATTTTGTTCTCCGTCGGTGTTCTTTACTTGAACTATTCATTGGGTATGCCTTTTCTTCTCTGTCAATGATGTTCTCAATACTGTATCATTGATTATGCTTATCATCGGTAAATTCTATACTTAGCATTTTCACGTTAGACATTTTGTACTATTGGGTATGCTCGTTGTTCGCCGGTTATGCTTTCTGTCCACCGGTTATGCTTATACCGATGACCTTTATCATGTTTTCCCCTTTAAGTATACTAATGGAAAAACTTAATGTCATCAATCTCCCCCTTTGACATTAGTATAAAAAACTTATATGTGCAACATACTTGATGCATTAGTATGTACACCTGTGTATACTTCTTCCTTAGTCATGAAATGACTCCCCCTATACATATGTCAGTAAGTGTAAGTTTATGTACATGTCTATTTGTGTTGTAAATACATTACACATATCCTCATATAGTATTTTGTACATATGTATACATTCCTCCTTTTCTTACTAAAGTATATTGTACATATGTATACATTCCTCCTTTTTTGATAATGAGGGAAAAGGTACTTACATCTTTTAAAAAATGTGAGAGTGTGAGGATTTGATTTCCTCCATCATTTTCTCCCATTTCTCCTTTAAATTCTCAAGTGATATCCTCACATGCATGTCATATATGTTGTCTACCACAAACATTTATGGGGTCATGATTAGACTTCTTGCATCTTTAATATGTTGTTGTAGAGTGGTGAGGTTTGGAAAAATGTGAGCTTGAAGCTCTATAACCTCATTCCTAAATTGAGTCTTTGCATCCCATATTTCTTGTCTCAATCTATTTACCTCTATAATATTTTCATGATGCAACTTTATAGTGTTTGCATCGGAGGTTAAAATTAGTGCACTCATTGTTAGATCTGAATCTAATTGTGATAGCTTTTCACTATTTTATTTAGTAAAATTTTATAATGTGCATAATTTCTGAACTAAGGTAACAACTTCAACAATCATAGGTTATAATTCACTTTCTAGTTCAAATATCTTTTCCTTGTTCTCTGTCACTTCTTGGCTGATCTTCTCAATTAGTTTGTGTTGATACTTCATCTCTATCTGTTCTTCCATTGCCTTCTTTGCATCTACATTCTGATTTGTGATGGCGTCGGTAAGAACTACTATTTGTTCCATAACTAATATGCTATCTTCAAGTTTGACATCTGGAACAATTTGTTGTAGAATATCCCTTGCCTGTTCAAGTGCTTGGACTTCCCTATGTGCCTTTTTCATTTTCTCTTGTCTTTCCTTTCTCTGAGACATTACTCCAAACTTTTGAAGTGATTCAGTATCTAAACTAGATACATCCCACTTGGGTATTTCTATTACCTCATCCAGTGTGATAGCCAAGATATCTTTCTTTAATACCTTCTTCTTTTTCTTCTTTGGCTGGGAGGCAGATTGATGTACTACCATTTGATGACCTTGAGATTGGATTGATTTGGTAGGTGAGGGTCAAGAAGATGAAGCATCCTATTGTTTTTGTTCTAAGTCCACCGCCTAGTTTTGTCAAGATGTCTCCTCATTTTCCTTGGGCGTATTGACAGATTTATCTTCTTTTTCCTTCATGCTTTCATCCTGTTTGAATTTTTCACTCTTTTATTTCTCTTCATCCTTTCTCAATGTTTCATTTGTTTTTTTATCTACTCCTTTGTCTTTTTCAGTAGACACTTCTTGCTAAGTGTCGGTTGCATCTTTCATTTATGTATCTATATCCTTTTGAATATTTGATGCATCTTTATTTTCATCATTACCCATGTCCTTGGGTATATCATCATCTTTATTAGATGATTTATCCTAACTTGATTGAATATCAATAGCATCGATTATTATATTCATGTTTGTCGGTGTATTGAATTTTACAGTGTTAATAGTTGAATCATGTCCGTTGATATTTCCCTGTGCAACATTGATATCTTCATCTTTTTGCACTTCTTCTGCAGGGTCTTTTACTATAATGTCATTGACAATGTTATCTAACCATGATTCATCATTGATATCATCAGTTATGTTACCTTTTATTGTCAAATCTTCTTTGGTAACTTCTTCTTCTCTGCTTAAGTCAATATGAAGTGGACTTGGTGGATTTTGACTTTCCTCACTTTGAGTGTTGTCAAGAGTAGTGTCTGGCCATACTTCATCTACAACGTCAGTATGTTTGGGGCCTACTAGATCACTCTCTTCTCTATCCAATTCTACATATGATTCATCCTGTACATCTTTAATGATGATTTGTTCATTCTCCGGGCTAGCTTCCTTAGTGGGATTTTTGAGTATCTTGCACCACTTCTTAATGCTATTTTGCTCAAGATCAATTATCTTCCCCTTGAGAAATTCATATGCTCTCATTTTTGGTGAGAATTCTTTTTCATACTTCTTCATCATCTCAGTAATTTCTTCCTTATTTGTATTAGGAGGCATAAGAGTTACAAGTATTCTTTCTCTTATTTCCTTTTCCTGATGTAGTGCAAAAGTCCATCTGGCTGACAATCTCTTTGATAATTCTTTGGGAACGTCATATTCTGAGAATTCCAATGGAACATAATGATGTTTTCACATTTTTTCAATTATTGCATCTTCAATCTTATTTTGATCCTTTGTACTGAATTTTAACCATTTCCTAATGTTAGGATCAGAAATAGACAGTGATTCTGAAGTATTCTTGCATATTTTATCAATTGTAGTAGGGACCAAAGGTTCTTTTTCTTTTTGTATCTCTAAATCACAATCATCCATACCTGAGTCTTCTATATCTTCTTGAGTTCTAGTTGTCTTCCTCCTTTTGGTCTTCTTTTCTTTTGGAGGAGCTAGTTTTTTCTTGTATATCCTCACTTTTCCTTTCTGTAATGGTGAAGGAGTTGACTCTTTTGTAGTCTAGCTTCTTGTTCTTGAAGGGGCTATTGTTCTTTCTCTTTTGGGTGTAGGAGGGGGTAGAGAATCTGACTGTGTACCCTTTGAGTCATTATTTTTTGCTTCTTCACCGATAGGTGACTGTCCTTCAGTTTGTTCCTCCTTACCCTTTGTTTCTTCTTCACCTTCTTCTGCAACTATAAATTTCTTGATTAAGTTTTTAACCATCTTATCCTTCTTGTTTACAATATTTTTGACAATAAGATCTATTTTGATCTTTTGATTGGCTTCCTCATGGGTGCTAAATATTTCTTGCTTGTTGTCAATTGGTTCATTCAATAGTGCCTTGATGCACTCATTGGCTTGTCCTGTTTTGATCTCATACTCTAAATGTGAAAGCCAGGACTTCCTAGGTAGTACTGCTTGGATATAAGTGAAATAAATATCTACCATAAAACATATGTCCTCTTTTTGTTCTTCTATCAAACTTTTAGGTATCCTTGTTCTAGCTTGCAACATTTCCTTAATGATTTTGAAATACTCATTCATTATATCATCAAAGTCTATTCCTAGTAACTCTTTATGCTCACATATCTGTATGGTTACAGGTCTTCTTGTATCCCATACTATTTTACCTATGGAAGGAAAGTATTCTTCAAAGTAAAATAATATGCACATAATGAGGGAACCAAACTTACAAGTGTTTTTTCTTGAAGATCGTATGGTGTTCATGTTCTCCTCAAGTTGATTCAACGAGATCTCTGCAAGATCCATCTTCTTTCCTTGTTTGATGATTTTGAATGTTGTGCTCATAGCAGTGCTTGATATGATATTCATTCTGCTTGCCTAAAATATTTTGTACCCTACCACACATGCACCAAACATCAGTTCTTTGTCGGTGATAGTGTTGACCTTGAGAGCTCTTTTTTTCTGATTTTACACCAGTTAGCTTTACTACTTCCTTCAAAGATGGGTGCTTGTGAGCTTGTGGTTTGTCAGTTGTAGGATATCTAGTAACTGCATGAATAACATCCTTTATTATTCATTTTGTCTTATTAAGACATAAAGTATGGTTATGCATTCTGCTGAGAACTATCTTTATCCATTCTGTTTTGAAAACTCTGGGAAAGTGTAATGCATTCGTGAGTCCTTTCACTTCTAGATGCTTGTGCTCTTCTTTTAGTTTTCTAGCTTCATCACATAGTTCCTTGTAGGCATTATCTAGGTCTAGATCTCCCAATTCTAAGATCTTACAGTGTATGTAGGACCTTACGTCTTCTACCAGTAAAACCCTAGGTGGGATTCTGGAGAATGCTCCAGAATCATCAGGTTGTGATGCAATTTCTGGGTGCAACTTATATTTTGGTTCAACACAAGCTCCTCTACTGACAAGCTTGATCATTTTCTTCCCATCTTCCTTCAAATTTTTGACTCTTGAAGTATATTCCATCATGTTTCAAAAATTTAGGGTTTTTCATAAATTAAACAGTGCGGTCGGTGAATGCAGGTACTTACTAAATCTCTGTGATTGCCCACAAATCCTCTAATTTGTGTTAGAATCTTGCTGGAGTCACTCTTCAAATTTTCTCTTCAATCGCTCTGCTGGGCTCTCTTGGTTGCTCAAAAATCATGGGTGTAAAATGAGTTCAACCATCATTCTTTTATAACTTTTGCACCCTAAGTTGTCATTAATGCTCACCAACTCGTCAGAATACAAAGACTGAGTTTTTCATTTGAGGCATACATGACATCTTTATTGTAGGCGTAAATTTTTAGGGTTGCCAGCAGCTTTGATGACTTCACCGATGATTATCGGTAAAGTGGCAAAGACAACTTTTGTTGGTTTAAGGATCACCGATGTCCGTTGGTTTACACTTGGCCTCTTGGCTTTTGTGTAATGACTGATACATTCTAGTAAGTAGTGTTAACTTTTTTGTGTGTGTTCATTGATGCATATTTGTACCCAATAACTGATGGTTATTTTTCAATAACATTTACAAGTGACAATATAGTGCATCTTTAATAATGCTGATTTGTCTATATGATCAATATGTAAATGGAACCGATGCATAATATAACTTTTTATAATGTAGCTCCATACTTACTTGTGCAATTTAGTTGGAAATGGTGATGCCACCAGATCCATTGGATGGGGCATCATCATTTGCATTACTTTTTCCAGCACCTTCAGTGCTTGTGGCTTTTACCCACATCTTGTTTCTCATCTTCTTGATGTCATCAATGGTATTTCGATTGGGATAAGTACTTGTTTCTTCCAGTTAGTCTTTGCAATCTTTTATCACATGTCTAACCTTATGACAGTGTAAACATGTCATTCCAGGATTGAACCATCCTCTTGGTTTTCTAGTCCATTTTCTCATACATTTAGAAGATATATGACCATACCTTCCACATTCTGTGCAATTTACCCATGTGTTCTAGTCCCAAACATATGAGTTACCTTTTCTTGTTGGTTGGTAGCCATTATTTGGTTCTTTTGGTGCCCATGCCTTCTTATTCTTTTTCCAGCATTCCTGATATGTATGTCCATTCATTTTTCAAGTAGGGAAATACTTGTCCATATAGGTTTCCTTCTTTGGATTTGTCACCTTGGATCTGCATTCATATGCCTTGTTTCCTTGCTTATGACATTTATAAAAATTACCAATGAAAGTAGATTGTGATTGCGGAATACCTTTCATTTTGTTTCTGCAAATGTTTGAGGTGTGGCCTAGTTTTCCACAATGATTGCATGATAGATTCTTGGTTCTTGGAGTTTCATATACATTCTTTTGATTTGATTGATTAGATGATTCTTCATTGTTGGTGTAACCTACTCCTGTGTAGTTGTTGACTCTTCTTTGACCATCAAGGAAATCATCCATTCTTTTGCTGCTATCTTCAGCCTTTTTGATCAATTCATTGTGTTGATTCTGAATTTTGACTTCATGCTTTAGTTTCTCATTTTCTTCCCTTAACTCACCGATGATATGTATTATTTCAATGAGTTCAGTATTCAATCTGCTTGCTTCTTGACTCATAAGAATAATTTGGTTGGTAATCTCATGGTGATGCTCAATAAGTCTTTAAATCTCTGATTCTTTTTCTTGTAGATTTTCTATTATTTTCCTCCTATCATCAATAGCCAATGTTCTCTCTAATTCAGCTCTTCTTGAATCATTCATGACATCAATAATTTTTACCATCTGAGTTTCTTGACCGATTTGCAGCATTTTGATTTGCTCTGTTAGATGTAGATTGACTTCTTGTAGACTTGTGATCTCTTCTACTGATGTGTCTGATTTTCTCATTGATGATTCAACATTGTTGAAGTAATTTGGGATCTCCTCTTCTTGATAATCTTTTTCATTAAGCCTAGATTCCATGATCTTTCTTTCATCAAGCAACTTTCTCATGCTTACTCTCGCCTCTTTATACTACACATAGTAAATCTGAATTTGCAATTGCTCATTCTCAATAGTCTTGTCTAGTCTGTACTTTTCCATTGTGTGGATATTTTCTCTTAAGTCTTTAAGCTTTTCAAGAAAAAGACTTAGCATTGATACCAATTGTTGGAATTATTAGAATGATGTACTAAGAGGAGAGGGGTGAATTAGTACCTCTAAAACTTTTTATGTGATTGGCCCATTAACTTTTGTGTCATCAGATTTGTATATACCTATCTATCTGTTCATCTTTGCTTATGTATGTGTAATTATAATATAAGTTCTTTACATGCATAAACATTCAAGAAACATTAACGAAAATAAATAATACATAACACATGATATGATATCACAGAAAACTCTTGTTAGAAAGTAAAAATTGCGGTGGGGATGTCTACCCAAAAAACTTCACTATCTACAGATAAGAAGGGAGTCGGTAAAGGCTTACAAATGATCACTTCTGATGATCTACCCTATTAGAAGTATTAGAGTGGAGACCTATTAGGATCTACTTCATTTGAAGATTTAGCAACACCGTTAGGTGTGCACATAGTTAAGAGCTTTATCAAAGAACTGTCAAGTCCACCTTCTACAAAAGGATTTCTGTTGTGATGCACTTGTTAGAATGCAACTACAATATAAATGTTGGTCTGATAGTGAATGCAATCTCTAATTTTTTATAACAGATCCTTTATAGCTTACAATGTATGTATGTAATCACCTTGAGTGATTGAGTACATAATACCTTGTCTCTACTCATCGGTAGCCTTCTTATGTTCTTGATAACTGCTGTGATCTATTTCTAAACTTTGCATGAATTCTCTTCTTCTTCTTAGATTCTCTCCATGACTACTATCATTTTCCAAATGATTACAAGTCTCTATTATTACAAATGACGGAACATCTATTTATACTAGTTTCTAGCTCTATTCTTTATTCACGCTTTTCAAATTAACTCTAGATCGAAGGTTTACAACTTTACCTTGATCTTTAGTTAGATATGTTTTAGATCCATTAGGATGCTTTAAAATATTTACAATATGCTTGCTTGACCCTCAAGTTAAGATTTAAAATAAATAAAAACTCTATAAATAGAATTACATTACTTTATCTGACATGTAAAATCAGATCCACTTTTTGCGGGTTCTTTAACTGACTATCGGTTCTGATGGTCGAGCTGCTCTGTCAGTCTATCGGTTTTATTCTCCGTCGGTGTTCCTTACTTGAATTGTTGATCAGGTATGCCTTTTCTACTCTTTCGGTGATGTTCTCAAAACTATATCATCGGTTATGCTATTCATTGGTAAATTCTATACTTAGCATTTTCACGTTAGACATTTTGTCCTGTCGGGTATGCTTGCTGTCCACCGGTTAGGCTTATACCGATGACCTTTATCATGTTTTTCCTTTTAAGTATACTAATGGAAAAACTTAATGTTATCACCTTCGATTATAGTTTTAGATAATGGTATCTCTTTCAAGAATAAAGAAGTCAGAAAATTCTTGGAGAAATATCAAATTCACCATAGATTTTTGACTCCCAATTATCCTCAATCTAATGGTCAAGTTGAAGCATCAAATAAAGTCATTGAACAAATTCTTAGGAAAATTGTTAATAAGCATGCAAAATATTGTCATACCCAACTTACCTATGCTTTATGGGCTTATGGGACTACTCTTCATACTTCCACGGGTACTTCTCCTTATAATCTTGTCTATGGTACTAATGATATTATGCGTTTGGAATTGGAAATACTTTCTTTATGTGTTTCATTTCATGGGATAGTTGACAAAGATACATTTTGAGAACACAATTATAAGAATTAGAGATGTTGGATGAATAACAAAAAATTCCTTGGAACATATAAAGGCTTGTCATAAATCAATTCAGAAGCAGTATAATCATAAGGTGATTGAACGATCATTCTCAGTGGGTGATTTAGTGTTATATGAGAATCAAAGAAATGTGAATGCTTTACCTAGTGAAAAAGGAAAGTTTATCCTTAATTGGCTTGGACCTTTTGTTGTAATTGAGGATTTTGGTTCAGGTGCTTACAAAATTGCGTATATGGATGGTGTGCCTTTTAAGGAACCTATCAATTTTATGCATCTAAAATATTATTATCCCTAGTACATCATTCTTTCCCTATGTATTAATGTATTCCTTATAAAATAGTTATGTTTATAGGTTATGTGATTTTAGCAGATTACATTTGAATACATTTATACACATTCTTTCTTTCTATTAAGTTTTACGTTATTGAAAATATAGTAATCAATCACAGAACTAATTAGTAAAGAGAGTTTTTCATCTATATATAATTTTATTATTTTTTTGAGTTTTATACATATGTGGCACACTTCCCTATATATCACTCTCTCTATCCATATGCTCTAGTGGTCAATGAATGCTAGATCTCTTTGATCTATGATGTGAAGATGAATATCTTTGTAAGGTATTCCGCGAGTGGCTCCTTGATATGCTATGATATCTGTAGGTCAGCCATCAGCCTCTCCTCTATCCCTCTACATAACCTTAGCTCTCGCTGGACACAAGCAAAGATGTCAGCATGCCTGTCAGTATCTCTGTGACTAATGGGGAACTCTCACTCACTAGTTGGTAGTCGACAGGACATGTATGTATCCTTTAGGACCTCAGATTTGAAGCTCCTCCACTCCACTATGCTAGCTGCATAATTAAAATATATTTATCTTTTAGTACCTTTTCTTCAAAAATTAAGTTAAATATTTAAATAAAATACATGTTTTATTCTTGGATCTCCCTCCTGGGTATCACTGAAGGGTTTGGATGGAGGGGGCATGGAGTGACTAGTCTTTCCACACTCCCTATGTCTAGGTCTCGAAGGTGGTCTCTCAGTATGGGTGCGTGGAGGTTGTCATGATCTCAGTGGTACTATCAGCTGGGGGCATCCTTTCTACTCTCTCCTCTACTCTCTCCTCCTTTATGGGATCTCCCTCAGAGGTGGGCTCCTCCTCATCTCTATGATCCTCCTCCTCCTCTGGTATGCTACTATCTTGGTGTGTGCTCTCTGAAAGGCCTGTATAATGTGTGGAATAGTCATCAGGGAAGATGAGGTGCATTCCTTGCAGACTCTAGTATTTGATGTAGTCCCTACTCATGCCTGAATGGGCCGCATCAAGGGCTACCTATATATCCTCTCTCTTGTCTGTATAGATATCTATGAGGTTCAATACTAATGGCTGATGTTTAGTGCCAAGTCTCTAAGAGTATCTCATCAGATGTGTGTACTGAGGTACTTCTCTGGGGACCCCTTGTATAAGACCAAACTATCTCATCACTCTCTCATAGTAGTACAACATTACTATGTAACTAGAATGACCCTCTAGAATCTTATGTTATTTTGAGTGTCTCATCTGATGTCATGCATCATGCCACTTTTTCATGCGACAGTATGGCCTCCATATCACATCTATGCCTGGTACACAGTCTAGACGTACCCTCCAGTAGAGGATATCTACGTGCTACCAGAAATCTCTAAGTGAATAAGCCAAGGCTCTAGGTGTGTCTGCATCTACCATCACAAGAACACCCTATGGTAGTGTACATGTGAAATTATCACAGAACCAAATCTGTAATAGTGTTCATACCATCATACTCTCTCATTGATATCTCACCAACTGACATATATCATGGTATAGGTGGGCTAGCATGTTGCGGCCCCACATGAAGATGGTCCTATCACTCTCCATCCTATGCACGATATGGGTAAAATGTTTTGAAAAGATTGCACCCTTTGTGTTGGGTACTACAACCAAAGAAAGTATACATAGCATAACCCTTTGTACCAAAGGTGTTGGACCTCACAGTATGGCTAATAGTGTGATATGGTCTGCTCAAGTTTGCATCTATGGAACTCATCCTAGGCAATACCCTACATCTGTATGAATATCCTCAAAACCCTATTGTACTCTCGGTCTGATGGGCTCCCCCCAAACTGGAAGTCACAGTATCCTATATACATCCTCTAGTGTCACTATGATCTCTCCTGAGGGAAGATGAAATCAACATGTGTCCTCATCCCACCTCTCTATAAGAGCTGATGTCATGGATCAGTGGAATCTCATATGTGGTAGGATTGTTACCCAATACATTCCTATGTCTCTTAGCAATTGAGTCTCATCCTTTTTTAGCTTGGAAAAATTATCTCTTATGATCAGTAGTGGCCCTAGAAAGCGGTGTTGTCAGAGACGAACCAGGTCATGTAAGCACAAAACAACATCATATCAAAACTATAGAACCACAAAACTGTATATCCAACTTGACTAGGCCAAGTTCAACCTCTCTTAGGTCGAGGTTGACCTTCCTGGGTCAAGGTTGACCTTCTTGGGTTGGGGTCAACCTCACTCTAGGAAAGGTGTGGACCTTCCCAGTTTGTGTCAACATTAAAGGGTCAACGCTGACATAACTAGGTCAAGGTCGAACTCTAAGGGTCAGGGTTGACCTTTCCTATAAAAATAGTAATTTGATATTATATATATCAAAAATAGAAAACTTACCTCGGGAAGTGTCTATCATGTGGCCAGGCCCTTTCTTAGGAGCTACATTCGTGTCGCTCAAAGTTCCTCTCTTCTTAGCATCCTGCTTTCTCTCCTAAACTCTACAAATGGTAAGAATGAGGAGGTATGTGCTCTCTTCCCTTATTTATAGATAGAAATTAGGGTATTTATTAGGGTTTTTTAGGGTTTTGTTAGGGTTTATTTAGATTAAATTTGAATTTCCCTTCACATGCTTTTAGATAGACATTCACTCTTTTCATCATAAATTGAGTTCTATAGCTCCGTGTTTAGTGTCGTCTATAACATTGGAATCATGATTCATATACCTAACTCCTTGAATTAGTTTAGGAATGTTAGGAATCCTTCTAACTAGTTTAAGAAAATATTTTTCAACAAATATTATATCTAGTGTATAGGGTTATCTGTATCACCCTGTTTCACCCTTCAAAAGTAGTCAAGTGAAACATTGGGGCATAACGGGATTTATGCACTTCTCAATTTCATCTTAATAAGCCTTAGGTGGTTTATGGATTTTAATTAACCTCCTATTTTGCAGGTTTTGGGTACTAACGATTTCTTGCAGGATCTCTACATTGAGGACTTGGCTATATCCTTTTTATTTATTATGATGTTTTCTTACTTTAGCTTGCATATTCATGTAGTGTCATATCTAAGCTAAAGTGGGGGATAAATGCATCATCTTAAAATGGAAGCACTTCCATCTTGGTAGGTTTAGCACCCTATTTAGTGCATTTACATGATATATTTGCATTTAGAATGCATCTGCACTTGGTAATTCTTCATTTCTAGGTGAAATTAGGGTTAGGATCTCAAGGATTCTACTTGATTTCCTTCTTCATTGATCTATTTTATAGGTAGGACCTATGTAATGGTCCTCCTAGGCTTCATAACATCTCTTCTAGGCTATATTCCCTTTCCCAGCACTCTATTCTACTTTCCCATCATCCTAGGTCTCTGGCCAACCTAGAAACTTCACTAGCACTCTAAGTTGACTAGCCCGAAACCTCATGTCAGGGTCGAGGTCAACTTTGAACTTTTTCATTTTTTGGTTCCCACTTTCAAGTTTGGATCATAGCAGGGTCCTAAATCCAAAATTGCCCCTAGATATGAATGTAGAAGGGTTTTTATTCAAATTTTAATTAATGAATTTCCTCCTTAGTTGGATATTGTGATTGGACCATAATTTGAGGTGAAATTTGAATTAGGGTCCCTCACATTAACCTAGGAGGATTACCTTGAAATATCTATATAAGCACTCTCTTTTGCCTTCCTTTGACATGAGATGATATAATGAAATGATGACACAAGAATGAAAGAGGACGATATATGAGGACAAGATATGATGATGCCTTGATGCAAGAAAGAATTTTTTGGACAAGTTATTGTGGAAATTCATTGGAGCAAGAAAAAGTTCTACAATCCTTCCTTCTTCTTTGATCTACTATTTTCAACATTCAAGCATTCAAAAGATACAATCATGGGGTAGCAACTATAGATTGTGAGTTTGATAGGATTACCTTAGCCTTGGGGGCTTGGTATGCTTTCTTTATCATATTCAAATCTTTTCATTTCTCTCTCATTTCAATTCATGCCAGGGTTTCAATCTAGAGGATTAGATCTTTCCATTGCACATTAAAATCTCTTCCTACGAGCAACACATACATATTCTATTACATCCGGATATTCATGGAGGTGGAAATCACCAAAACGTGGATTTGACTAAGGAAAAAACCTATATAGCCACCCCAAAACACCATTTGCAGATATCTACAGTCATTATTTCAAGAGTTTCAGAGTAGATTTAGATACCCTTTTCAGAAAAAATTTAGGATCCATGAACACAATTTCTATCGGAGCAGTGCAGGTCAAGGTTGACCAAAAGGAGCACAATTGTGCCCCTATATTTTGGTCAAGGTCAACCTAGCTCAGAAAAGAAAAATATTTCTGGGTTTTCTCCATCTCTATATTTCCATTCCAGATTTGGTTGTGAAATTTCTAGAAACTTGATACAGACACCAAAAAATAGCAATTTACAGATTTGTTATGTTATGAGGTATGTATTCTATTCTATTTGATTTCATTATTCTTTGCAAAAATTTCCAGATTTATATTTCTTATCATTAGAATTTCACGTATGTGGTTAATATATTCATAGGGTCTCTTTTATGTGCAAACCCTCATTGTTCTAAACCCTATCCATATTTCCCACCATACATCCTCTTTGAGCCCAACTTCCCAAATACCTCTGGTTGCAGAGATAGTACCATCCTTTCAAACAAAGTAAAGGTCAACAACAAGTATTCAAGACAAAATAATGAAAAGTCTTTCAAAATATGTGGGGAAACCCCAAGATAAAACATGACCCACAAGAGAAGAGAATATTTCATTGGAACAACAAGAAGAAGAGGTATAAGATGCCACTTTGGGGGAGAAAGATGAAACCTTGGAAGAAGAGGGTTCAGAAATTCAAGAAGCAACAAAGGAAGCTGAGGAGGAGATGGTAGCACAAGAAACATCAAGAAGATGCCTAGGATTGCACATTTCTCCTTATGAGCCTGTTACTACCTTTACTAAACCAACATGGTTTACTAAAAATATTCAGCCAAGGAAGAGGGTCTATACAGAAGAGGAAGAGGAAATAGATATTTCCTTCTTAGGTCAAGCCTTCCACAAAGCAAAGTTCAATGTGTCGGAAAAGACAATGTCCTATGTCACTTAGGATAATAAGGTTTGATGAAAAGCACAAGAGGCAGTCCCTACAACTGACACCACTTGAGCATAAATAACCCTAGAGGATTACACTTTTGATGAGTTTGATTTAGGTGAGCCTACAAGAGAAGGGAGAAAAACATTGGCAGCTCTAGGGCTGAATCATGCTCTCAACTTTATGGAAAAAGATGAAGAAAAGATAAAATCACTAACTAAGCATAATGATGCATTGAGGAAATTCATTTTTAAAGTGGTGGGTCCCATTGACCCAAGTTTCCTAGAACCCTCATTATAGGTTGTATTGGAAAAGATGGCCACCCCAGAATTGCCGGAAGGAATGACACATTCTTTTGTATAGGCATGTATCGACTGGCAGGTAGATTTTGAGAAATTAGCAGAGGGAATCATTAAAGCTATTTTGAAACATTTTAGGATCATTCTGGAAGAGGATACCAAGCTGGTAGATATGATGGAGGATCAACAAGGATTGAATCTCCAATTAAGAAGATGGTAGTAAGTTCTTAAGGACGTTAAGATAGTGAAGAAACATCACTGCCAATTTATGCTAAAAGTATATGAGGGTGCAGAACTAGATAATTTTGTGATATGGACCAAAATCATAATAGATACATAAGGAATTTATTATGTGGGTAGAGCATATAGAGTATTTCTTCACAAGAATAGATCTTGAGTTATATGAGGATAATGAGAGAAAAAAAATTTCTCTAGTAAAAAGCATTGTACAGCAGTTCAAGGGGATCCTGATAGAGGTTAGCACAAAGGAGGATCTCCATCAACTCTTCATATTCAAGGAAGATATGAAAAGGATGTTTGAGCATTAAGAAGATATCAAATTATTTTCTTTCAAGTTGGCTGCCTCTAGAGAAAGATAAGAGCAGTTCCTAAGTAATGTGCAAGAGGTACACTAGAGAATTTCTATAAATAGTGTAGAGGCTTCGAGATGTTCATCTAGGTATTTTCCCAGACTAACTATCCATTTTGGGGACTTAGTTAAATTTTTCAATAAGGGATTTTGACACTTAGTTATTTTTTGAAGCCCCATAATTTTGGCCTTTCGGCCTCCGAAAGTCCAAAATTTTAGAGAGCCCAAGAATATTTCATCTACACTTAGTTTTTTTAGCCTCTTGGTTTTTTGGAGCAAAGGTCAGGGTCTGATTTTTTGGTTTGTTCTAGTGTGAAATAGAATTTTGCATCACGAAGAAGTCTCAGATCAGATTGCTCTAGGACTAGTGTTCATTTTGGTTTAATTGTAAGCTATCCATCAATTTTCTATGCAAAGAGAAGCCTAGGTGAATTCTTCAAGGAAGAACTCAAATATCAAAGTGAAGACTCCAATTAAAAATTGTGGAGCTCCAGTTCAGTTATCTCTTCTTCTGAGAGAGTTTTTCCTTGATTCTAAGGGAAAACCAAATACAAATGGATCAAGAATCCATGAAATCTTTCTGATAGTTATTTTAGCAGTAGTTTAGCTTCATTTAGCTTTAGTTTCAAATTTGTTTCACCATTTTAGAGTAATTGAAACCCTATTTTTGGGGTTCAGATTTTTGTAAATCAAAGCACTATATATTATATCAAAACAATGTAATCAAGGTTAGATCTTTTATGCAATAAATATATACAATTGGTGCTTCATTCTAAGTGTGATATTGTTTTTATTCTATGGTAAACTAATGAATTCATGTTCGCTTGTTCATTTATTTCAAATATATTATTGTGTTTGGATTTGTAATTGATTAGATTCAAGTTTTCTATTGTTCATCGACATTGCTGTGACGAATGATTGGGAAAGATAATTCTATTGATTTAATGATAAATCCATCTTGTGTGTGTGTGTGTGTGTGTGTGTGTGTGTGTGTGTGTGTGTGTGCGTACGCATGTGTGTGTGTGCATGTGTGTGTGATTCCACTGGACTGATACACCAAATGCATCTCAAGATCTGATAAAAAAGGGGAATCACCTCAAGCTTATCTTGGAGATACTCAAATATATCCTTTTTCAAGGGCTTCATGAAAATATATGCAATCTTCTCTTTTGTAGGCACATATCAAACTCTGACTTCCTTTTCACTGACATTTTCTCTCAAGAAATGATATTTGATAGAAATATTTTGTCTTTTAATGCAATACATGATTCTTTGAAATACCAATAGCACAAGTTTTGTCACAATATATAACAATAGGTTCGTCAATGTTTACCCTTATATCTTTCAAGATTTGTTTCATCCACATCACTTGTGTACAATTAGTAGAAGCAATAACATATTCATCTTCACAAGTAAATTGTGATATGCAATTTTGTTTCTTACTTTCCCATCAAACTAATCACTTACCCAAGAGAAGGCTCCACCACTTGTTTTCTTTCTATAATCCACATTACCTTCCCAATCAACATTAGCATATGTACTCAATGTAAAATAATCATCCTTACCATGCCATAAACCATAGTCAATTGTTCCCTTCAAGTATCTAAATATCCATTTAGTACCAATCACATTCTTTTCCATAGGTCTAGGAACAAGAATTTGTATTATTCTTCTCAATCTATTGCAACTCTTCTTTCATTTTTTTGATACAACTTTTATCTTTGCATGCTTCATCAACATCCTTAGGCTCAATCTTAGGAATCAAACTAATTTTATTTCTAGCAGTTCTTCCTCTAGTCTGAACACCTTTATTCTTATCACCAATAATCTAATTTTCTGAATGATTTAGTCTTACATACATTGGAGTATTTATATTTGTATTAGTGGTTGACTCTTGTGTTTCCAATTCTTCCTCATTCAAAACTTCTTTATTTTGTTATATCAATTTATTATAGTTTTGATTTTGATTTTGTGCATGCACAATCTCACATCCTTCTTCATCATCTGATTCATTGTCCTTGCAGTGTCAAGTATTGTTTTATTTCTTCTCTCTATAATTTCATTATATCGTGGGGTCCTAGGAGTATACATTTGTCTTTTTATACCATGCTCTACACAGTATGCATCAAACTCTCTAGATGTAAATCTCCACCTCTATTAGATCTTAGATATTTTAGCTTCATACCTATATCAGTCCCATCCATAGCTCTAAAGATCTTGAATTTTTCAAATTCCTTAGATTTTTCTTTCAAAAATGTAACCCATATCATCTTTAAATAATCATCAATGAACAGGATAAATTATCTATCACTGTAATAACTTCTAGTTCTAATAAGACCACATAAATGAGTAAGAATCAAATCTAAAAATCCACTCGGATAATATGTCTTTCTTTTGAAATTAGATTTTTTTAGCTTACTTAATTGACATTCTTTACACATTGCATTAGCGGGCTCAACAATTTAGGTAAATTTCTTACTGCATATGTAGAGATTTTTAAATGTTATCAAATTTTACATGATGTAATATTTTGTGCCACAACCAAGTGTCATCAATCTTACCAATCGATAATCTATTATCTAAATTATTCAAATGAAATACATTACCTCTGGTCTTTGTAGATGATGCAATCTCAATTTCAATGCTTCCAATGATTCTACACATTTCATTCTTGAATTCTAAGTGATATCCCTTATCAACAAATTGTCCAACACTCACAATATTATGCTTTAATCCTTCAATATATAAAACCTCATAAGTTTTAATCTTACCATAAAGTGTAAATGAGCCTCTTCCTTTGATTAAATAGGGTGCATTGTTACCAAATCTAACAACTCCACCATCATAATCTTCAAGCTTCACAATTTTGTTTTTCTTCGGTCATGTGATGTGAACACCCACTGTCAATAAATCACTAATCTATCCTATGCACATGTGAAACTAAGGCTCTCTCTTCATTAGGATTCTCATCTCTTATAGCTATGAACACAATCTCATCTTCTCTCTTCTTAGATTCATCATCAATTGTTCCTTCATCAACAACATAGTAAAAATTATTCTAAAACTTAGGTCTAAAATTCTTATGCTTCTTCTTAGGTTCTTTGTTAGCACATCTAGATAGAAGAAATGTGACCAATTTACATGAAATTTTTTTCAAAGGTAACTTCCCTTCACACTTACCAGATCCCTTAGGTAGTCTCTTTGCAAATAGGGCTTCAACATCTTCAACCTCTCTTTCTTCTTTTTCAATTTGCTCCCATTCCTTAGAATATCTACCAAGCTTAGAGGAACTTCACCAGGGTTATATATTTTCTTATCCTTATAAATAGTGGTTTTAAATGTAGATTCAACTTTAGGAAATCTATCTCCAAATTCACTGATTTAAAAAGCAGATAACTTACCAATCAATGTATCTCTTGTCACAATAGTCATAGGTCTGATTTATTCAATAGAAGTAGCTTTATGATTGCAAGAAGGAGGCAAGGATCTTGGGATCTTAGTCATCTTCAAGCAACTTTCTTACCAGCACATCTGATTCCATAGAAAAGTTTAGTGATCTTTCTCACATAGGAAGTAATATTTTCATTGTCGCTCATCCTCCTCATATTTCCCTTTCAGACTTTGTAGCTTAGCTTGTTTCACAAATTTATCTCCTTCATATAATGTCTCCAATTTTATCCATACATCATGTGTAATTTACATTTCTAAAATATTTTGTAATTAGCATCTGATAAGGCACTCTTCAAGGCTTCTATTTCTCTCATATTAAACTCATGTCCCTTTTTCTCATCAGCAATCATAATAGATAGATCGGTAGGAGATTTGTAATTTTTATCAATAATAGTAAAGTCATTCACCAATACATCTCAAGTGGGTGATCATCTTTTCTTTCCATATATTATAATTAGCACCTTCAAATCTTAGACTTACCTTCTAAGAGGCTTCTATCAGGATCTTCTCAAGAGGTTAGGTTTCAAGAAGAGAACTTAGTCGTGATACTAATTGTTAGGGCTTAGGCACCAGACACAACTGAGAGGGGGGATGAATTAGTCAACAAAATCTAAAAGATAAACTTTAATGCAAGATCCAAATGCACATGTCAACACATAACACAAGGATTTATACATGGAACCCTATTAGGAAAAAAATCACAATGGGGCTAATTATCCACAATAACAAAATACTCTGCTAAAAGTATAACTTATTACAAATTTGGGGAATGCACATGCATTTAGGCTCACTTTCTAGAGCTCACTCTTCAAGATACAATAACAAGGATCATTTCCTTACAACATCAACTGATCATAGATCAAATATGACTTACAATCCAAACACATGAACTAACTAATAACATATATTATGCCAAAATAATTTCACTGAACTGCACATATCTCTGACTTATTTTACATTCCACTCATACCTCTTCATATAGAATCATATGCATCATTTATCTCATCTATACTCACACTTTCAACTTCAAATAATTACATCTTTAAATACAGTTCATCAACTCATATCAACTAGAACAGTCACGAACCTAATTACAAATAATTAATAAATTCATTCTACAATGGGATCCATTGAAAATGTTTCAGGACATTGCAATGACCCATATCAATAACCTTGAGCATGCTCTAGATCCCCAAATCATGCACCAAACCTTCACAACATGTTACATCATCAAGTCGGCTAAGACCAAATCAAGAATACCAACACATTAAATAAGAATCATGCAACCCGATCACCTTGACCAATGCGAACCAACAACATGATCAGAACATGACCAAGAAACATCAAAAAGAAACATGAAATAGCTTAGCAACCATCACAGCAAAATGACTCAAGATCTAAGCTCATTTATACACTATTCATCAGCAATAATATCTGCAAACCTCTATTACTCAATAAAAATATCTTTCCAACATCTAAATCATGAACAAGTTGAGTTTAGAACACATGTACATCCTAAACTCACTACCAAGTTAGAAACTAACAATTCTTCAACACTGATCCATACCAATCCAAAAACTAAAACTTTGTCACTTCATGAACAACCAAAATACCATCATTTAATAAATCAATCATAACTCTCTCAAATCATCATGCTAACATCTAAAAATTGACATACATCAATGAAACCACTTATATGATCACAACTATAGATCTTTTGTGTAGTATCCATACCAAGAAATTCAACTTACTGAACAACCAAGAACACTGTCTCCAACAATAGAAATATGTTGACATCAATGAGAAAACATTAATGCCAGCATACATAATCTCAAAAAACCTTCTCAATATCCAATACACAATAGATGAAACTTTGTGTCTATCAGGAGGAGGAAAGGATCTCAGTATTTTAGCAAAAATAACTTCCTCTTCCAAAGTACCTCAAGCACATCTAATAGCACACACCACCTCATTCACCCTAAGCATGAAATGAAATATTTTCATCTTCTCTCATCTTCAAGGCCTCATATATTTTCTTCAAAATTTTCATCTTGGAAACCTTCACTTCATTATCTCCTTTATAAAAGTTCTACAACTTCTCCCAAATCCCATTATCCAGCTCAAATTTCATGACATTTTTCATTTTAGCATCAGTCAAGACACTCAATAAAGCTTCATTTTCCCTTATATTTTATTTGGCATCCCTAGTCTCATCTAGAGTAGTAGGGTTTGTAGGAGTATAGGTTGACTTTGCAATCTTCCAACAATCTTCATCAATGCATTTGAGATGAAATATCATGGGACTCTTTGATAAAGTGTAGTTGGAGCCATCAAACCTTGGACTATCCTTCTTATAAGCTACCATCTTTGGATCACCCTAAAGTTATTAAACTTCCTCCAAGGGACCAAGATTTGATACTAATTGTAGGAAATACAATAGAAAAACAGCTGAGGGGGGTGGTGAATCAATTGTTCCAAAGCTTCAAAACTTCAAAAACCCTAAAACCTTAAAACCCTTATTTCTCATCTTAATGAATTAAAATTGCATGAATAATTCAAAAATACATCCACAACACATAATCTAATGATTTTTGGCGAGAAAATGCTATTAGGGGAAAAACC
Organism: Thuja plicata; assembly: GCA_018584345.1. Taxonomy (NCBI): domain Eukaryota; kingdom Viridiplantae; phylum Streptophyta; class Pinopsida; order Cupressales; family Cupressaceae; genus Thuja; species Thuja plicata. The sequence goes on along the minus strand of MU226547.1, from coordinate 5,969,870 downwards.
TTGGTGGGGTTTAAATCCACAATAAGACTATACCTTGTTAGAAGTATAACTTATTACAAATGGGGAATATAAATGCATTCAGGCACACTTCCTAGAGCGCACTGATCAAATACAAAAGGGCTACAACCCCATGGAAGGCTCACTACCTTACAAGATCACTACAATGATCATAATAATTTTTATGAACTATATTTAATGGCATCTACCTTATACCTTGGTCAGTTCCAATGAAGTACAATGTAGATCTCTTTTCAAGACTTCTCAACCTCTTACAAATGAACAATATGATCTCCAACATGGGTATGAGCACCAAGTTGTGAGTCAAAAAATTGGACACATCTTTTTAAAAAATTCAAATTTCATATAACTCGATCAAGTTATTAAAAATTTGAAAATTTTCTAGGCTTGGTAACGAGGCCTAGAAAATATTATAAAAAATCAATCTATCTCAGAACCTGATTGAGTTCTAAGAAATACATTCCTAATTCCTCAGAACCTGATTGGTTCTGAAAAACTAAGAACAAAGGAGGATTGAGAGAGAGAGAGAGAGAGAGAGAGAGAGAGAGAGAGAGCATACTGATTTTCCTATATGTTGCATGTATGGGAAATAATGAGTACCTATTTTATACCTTACTTGATTCAAATGGATGGGTGAGAGATAATATGATAAGGAGAGAGAGAGAGAGAGAGAGAGAGAGAGAGAGAGAGAGAGAGAGAGAGAGAGAGAGAGAGAGAGAGAGAGAGAGCTGNGAGAGAGAGAGAGAGAGAGAGAGAGAGAGAGAGAGAGAGAGAGAGTACTGATTTTCCTATACATTGTATGTATGGGAAATAATGACTACCTATTTTATAACTTACTTGATTCAAATGGATGACAAAAAAAATGTTGATGAATAATGATGATTGTAGGTTAATCATGTGTTAAATTGTCACAAGATCTTTCCTGCACTTTTTGAATGGACTCAATCGGACTCTGTATGTCAAATTTATAGATTATGTAGAAAAGCCTATTTTAATTTCTTCATAATATGATCGGGTTATGGAGAATAGAATGCATAATTTTTACTTCCTCAAAACCTGATTGGGTTTTGTAGAAGTGAAAATTATGCATTTTATTCTCTAGAACCTAATCAGGTTATGTAGGAGTTGAAAAATTACTTTTTTCTTTTTAGAACCCGATCGGGTTATTTGAAATTGTAACCTAAGAAAATGGAGATGATTGTTTTTAGGGTTTTCTATTATCCTATATTACATTTAAAAGAATGATTTGATTGTTTATTGAAATGTAGGGGGTAAATAAAATGCTCTCCTTCTATGCTTAGACATACAAATGAAAGATCCAAATTGATTAATCCAAAATGGAAGGATCAATACATAAATGAATCAACCATTTGAAAATAAGAACAAAAAGGAAGATCTTAAGTACCTGTTTACTTATTTGAATGTGCAAAGAGATTTAGATAGATTGATAACCTTAATTGAAATGGATAGGAGAAATATACTAACCTTGAGATATTGCAGATCTGAAGAATGTTGTTTTCTGAAGCCTGTGTTGAGTTTCTAGAAAATCTGAGACCAGATCTGGAATAGAAATGCAGAGATGAAAAAAACCTAGAAATCTTTTTCTATTCTGACTTAGATCCAATTTGTACCCTCAAGTTAATGTCACCATTGAGCCAGAATTTTTGATTCTGACCTACAAAAGAATTGACCTAAAAAGTTTCAGATTGAAATTATGTTTTCAGATCCTGGAAGTTTGTTGAAAAGGGTGTCCATATCTATACTTTGATCTGTTGTTCTGAATCTGTGCCTTCAAGAAAAATGGCTTTTTTTTTTTTGGGGGGGGGGGGGGGGGGTTCNTGGGGGGGGGGGGGAGGGGTTCCTTGGTCAAACCCCAATTTTGGAATTAACCTTAAAGTATAATTGAAATTGCATAAGTAAAAACAAAGTAAATGCACACATTCACCTTGCTTGTAGAAGTCCTTATGGTGGATTCAAATCTGTGAATCCACAAGTATGTATGCACCAAAAACAATGTAGAATGTAGAATGAAGAATGTAAGATTTATTCAATAAATTTCTTGTATATCATCAACACCAATCTTGAATGGGTTCTTTAATTAGAAGAGGCTTGAAAGAATGTGGATGGAGAAATCTTCAACAAGAGGGCTCCATGGAGCTTGAATCCTTCAATGGCCACCACTAGATCTCCTTGATGAAAATGCGTGCTTGAGAATGGATGAATGATTCAATGGCTACTTGGATTGCTTAAAATATTGCTTCTTCACCTTTGGATCTCACTCTTCAAGTCTTTGAATTGCAATGATGATTATAGTTCATGTTTAGTCTTAGAGAAAATGAGAGGAGAAAGCTTCCTTTTATATGAAACTAGGGCACAATCCTCTAGAGAGGCCGACATAGGAGAATTAAATTACAATTGGACCCATGCCCATAGAAGAGGACCTATATTAAATATGATTTAATATTTTTTTTTGAATACCAGAACAACCAACCCGGAAGTGGTAATTAACTTATTCCAAAGACCGACAACCGAAAACCTTGAAATTCTAAAATTTGAATACCAGGCCTAGAAAAGGTCGATTGTGACTTAGGTCAAGGTTGAGGTCAACCTTGACCTAGGTCAAGGTTGAGGTTGACCTTGACCCTGAGGTCAAAGTCCCAGTTTTTCAATATGGGGTGCCAGAAATAGTTTGGAAAAAGTGGAAATGAGGCAGAATAGGGGGAAAAAGCTAGATCAAAGTCAGGAACCCATTCAAGGCACTTGAAATGACCCCAAACCACTTACTCAGAAGGTTAAACTAGTCTACCATGGAAGGGCTTCCATTTTTTGACTATACATTTAGCCCCCACTTTAGCAAGAGTATGGACTCATTACAAACTCTTGGTAAAGGAGATCATAAAGAATAGATAATATTATTGGAATCAAAAGGGAAAAAGAAATCCTCAAGCCCCCAAGGGACTTAAGTCTTTATCAACCCTAAGATCATGATAAGAGAGACATCACTAATTAAGAAGAAAGAGAGAGAGGGTGTGGTGACCTCGCCCAATGAGAACTTATGTCCCATTGTGAACGATACAAGGGAAAAAAAAGTGCAACTGGGAAGATGGAGTTGAACCGCATAGTGAATGTGGCTACTCAATAGTCAACCCATCAGGGAGATCTGTTCTTAAGGACACCTTCCAACCTTAAGGGATTAAAACATTGTAAATTGAATCTGGAGTGATCAAGAGATCCATGTAAATTGAAACTAGAGGGATCAAGAGATCCTAAAATGTAAAATATCGATGCTTTAAGGATTATTTTTTAATCCATAAAGGGAAAAAGTTTTAAGTTTTGAAAATATTTTGAACGTTCGTGTGTGCAAAAAATGAGTAGAGCATATACCCCCACATTAAAGTCATTGCTAACACTTTAACAGGAGAAATGGCTTTGGTGAAAACATAAACAATTCTACTGATTATGTTTCCACTACGAGATGCCCCCAAATGAAGACAAATCAAGGGAAATATCACATTAACATACAAAGAACACATAAGGGATCTACCTACTGTGGGGTCAGTATGATCATAAGATAACATGTACATATAGATATGATATTATTTCAAATTAATAGACATTATTCCCCAAAGAAAGTAGAACTAAAATCACAATGGAGGAAAGAAAAATCAAGAGTTACAAAGAAGAGTCTTTTTGGACCACAACATGGAGACCAAAAAGAATCAATGCTACCATGTCACAGATCCAAGTGGACTACTCAAGGAAAAAATTTATGAACAATAGAACAAGTACAACATAACATGAAAACTACATATAGAAGAATCGAGATACATATAGAGGAATTATACAACAGGTTTGATTCCTTTATCACCTTGCACCAACAAAGTAACAAGGGTCGTATAAAAGAGTAAAAAAAATTTAGCAATTACATTACGGGAGAAGAATAGTACAACATGGAAACACATAAAGGGCTACCATGAAGGATAAGCCAATTAGGCGCATCACCTACTCTCTCCATCTTAGTTTCTATCATTTAGGGAAGGTGGGAAACTCACAAGAGGGAATATATCCAGTACAGTAGGAATAATAGCTAGTTCCAAACACGGATCCTCTTGAGAATCACATTGCTCGATACTAGGTTTAATTATCAATTGAGTTAAAAGCATATGAGATAAGTCAGTATTAAGATCAATGGTCTCATATTCATCTCTAAGATCAATAGGATCATCAAGAGTATCCTCCTCATCAAGATTAATTAAAATGGGATCTTAGATGCAAATAGGATCATCATACTCATTCATCTTAACATCATTATGAACATTAATTTCTTCCAACACATCAGGCATAGGTTGGTCAAAAGAAGGTAGAGAATTTTGAAGAAGAGAAGCATGGGCCCTAGCATTAGCTCTATGCTTCTTATGATGTTCATTAGCAGATTTATTACTTTTTGCTTTGTTTGACACATGTGGAGAACTAGGAGGAATAACAATGGGTTCCTTAATAGGTTCAATAGGAGGATTGGTAAGATTCATAGTTGGCTGAGAAGCGACACTAGGAAGTTGAGTAATAGTGTTAGCAGTAATGGATAAAGAAGGTATAGAACGAGTGGGAAAAAGACAACAGTTAAGATCTATCTGAAGCATGCTTAACTCAACTAGCTTGCGATGTTTATAGGCTTGATATGAATAAAAAAGTTTTTCAGGGTGAGGAGGACATGAATTAGGTAATGAAGGCCAAAATAAATCAAGAGTAGCGTAATCTCTAGGCCTAGAAGGTTGATACAAACTATGATTAATCATTTTTTCTTCTCCATTATGTAAGAACTTAAGACATTTATGAATAGGATAAGCAATAGCATGCATAGTAGTTATCCAAGGAAAACCAAATTTGACTAGAAATTGATCATAAGTAGGAACCATAATGAAAGTAGTATCTACAACCTTGTCACAAAGTTCAACGGGAAAGTTAATAGAACCAAGTGCAGGATAGAGAAAATCATTACAAGTTTGGATCTACGAATTCGATGGATCATAACAATCACATTGTAGGTTTTTCATAAAAAGGTTTTCCTTAGTAATGAAATTTATTAAAGATGTGGGATTAGAAAGACAACCACATGTAGGTATCTTAGCAATCCTAGCATAAATATAAAGGGGACCATCGGGAGCCTTAATAGTCTCAGAATCATTAAAGGTAATTGAAAGTTCCTGAGGTTGCTTATCCTTAGTTTTTTTTTGAGGTTTAGGTGGAACTTGAAGTTTAGGTGGAGGTGAAGGATCTTGAACAATAGGCTGAGATGCAACAACACTCTCCACATGATTAACAATGTGAATAAGATCATCCATCTTTGAATCATAAATGATATCCACAGAAGATGGATGAGCAATGTTATTAGTATCATGTACAGGTAAAGGATTCGTATAGATTTGAAGGTTTTGATTAGGAGGAGAGACAGACTTGTTCCCATTACCATCAAAATTATCAACAGATAAAGCATTAGAATCAATTAAGTCTTGAACCTTATTCTTTAGAGAATAACATTTTTCGGTATCATGACCATTCTGGTGATGGTATTGGCAAAAAGCTTTAAAATCAAAGGATTTTTAAGCTATCATAGCAGGAAGGAGAGGTCGAATAGGAGGCAAGGTAATCATATTAGCACTTAACCTAATCATAATAGAATGTAAAGATTCAGAGAGAGGAGTAAATGTATGATTCATACGGAAAGCATCGGATGTAGAAGTAACATTGTGGGATGCAACAACAACTTGATTAGCAACCACATTCATCTATTTATTAATATTGATATAGTTGTTAGGTTTATGAAACTTATTAGGATTAGGAGCAGTGTCACTCTTATCAACTAGAACAGGAGCCATTAGAGTGTTGCTCTCAAATTGACTCACTTGTAATTGATAATGATGAAATGCTGCACAAAGTTGTTGAAAAGAGGTAAATTCAGTAAGCATAATCTTATGTCTAATATCCTTTTGTAAATTTGAAATAAACATATGTTGAATATCAATATCAGGAATAGGATAAGAAATGTGAGCATACAAATGCTTAAATATACCAATGAAATCGGTCAATGCTTCCTTAATGTTTTGTTTACAATGCATTAAATCAGTTAAGGAAACTTGCGGACCAATATTGTTTTGAAATTTTTGGATGAAGGTATTAGCAAGTTTAGGAAAAGAATCAATAGAATAAGGATGTAAAGAAAAATACCATTGAAAATCCTTATCGCAAAAATTTATAGCAAATAGTTTAGCTAAAATCCTATGGTCATGAGCATAATCACTACAAAGGATTTGAAATGTTTTAACATGAGTAACAAGATTGCCTTTACCATTGTAATTCTCAAGATGAGGCATATTGGCTTGTTGAGGAATAGTTACGTGAATAATGTCTAAAGATAAAGGACTACCCATGTCACATGTAGGACTGCTAAACTTGGATTGGGTTAAGGATGCAAGTTTTTGTTGTAAAAATGGCACTGTTTGAGCCAAACTAATAATTGTGGAATCATTAGAAGACATAGGTGGCATAGACACATTAGGAACACTAGGAAAAGTGTAGGAAGTGGCAGGAATGGAAGAAAAAAATAGTGGAACTCTTGGAACCACAGTTGGAAGGAGATTAGAATAAGTAAAGGGCACATTATGATATGAAGGTTGTGAGGTAGGTAGAGATACTAGTGGAACACTCACAGGAATAGATGAAATTTGGAGAGATGTAGTCATAAAAGGAGTATAAGTAGGAATTCTAGGTAAACAAATAGAAGAAGGTCCCTCACTAGTAATAGGAGGAGTAAATCCTAGATCTTGAGCTTCTTGTACTAAAGGTTCCATATTCAAATGCACAATATGAGTGATACCACACAAGAGATTAATACCTTGATCACTATCATGAAGGACTTTCTTAAGAGCCTCTATAGCTTGGATGGAATCTTGATTATGGTTTTCTTGAATAAGCCAATTTCCCATTTTATCAAGTTCGGTTGAAAGTTTTTGCACTTGTTCGGGAGGAACTCTTAAAGCATCATCCTCATCATGAGATGAGTGAGAAGAGTTATGATCCATAGAAGGATTAGAATCATGATTGATCAAATTGTCATATGGGATCCTAAGGAAAGGAGAGGAAGACTCAGGATCAAAGGAACCTAAAATTCTATGACTTCTTCTAACCGAGATACTATAAGTAGGACTAGAAGTGGTAAAGGTCATACACCAATGCAATGCAAATGAAATAATTTAGGAAACACAATATTGATTTTTTAATTTTTGAAATGTAAATGCAAGAACATAAAAGAAAGCTAATCTAATATGCATGCAAGATCTAACATAAAAGATGTAAATCTAACACCAAAAAGAAAGAGTTGTCTGTCACGGGTTCACCAAAATGTAACATAAGAAAATGGAGATGATTGCTTTTAGGGTTTTCTATTATCCTATATTAAATTTAAAAGAATGATTTGATTGTTTATTGAAATGTATGGGGTAAATAAAATTCTCTCCTTTTATCCTTAGATATACAAATGAAAGATCCAAATTGATTAATCCAAAATGGAAGGATCAATACATAAATGAATCAACCATTTGGAAATAAGAACAAAAAGGAAGATCTTAAATACCCGTTTATTTATTTGAATGTGCAAATAGATTTAAATAGATTGATAACCTTAATTGAAATGGATAGGAGAAATGTAGTAACCTTGAGATATTGCAAATCTAAAGAATGCTATTTTTTGAAGCCTGTGTTGAGTTTCTAGAAAATCTGAGACTAGATCTGGAGTAGAAATGTATAGACAAACAAAATCTAGAAATATTTTTCCATTCTTACATAGTTCTAATTTTTACCCTCAAGTCAATGTCACCATTGAACCAAAATTTCCAATTCCAAACTAGGGAAGAATCGACCTAAAAAGTCTCAGACTGAAATTCTATTTTCGCATCCTGGAAGTTTGCCAAAAAGGGTATCTGGATCTATACTTTGATCTGTTGTTCTGAACTTGTACCTGTAAGAAAAATAGTTTGTTTGTTCAGTAAAGGGGTTTTCCTTGGTCAAACCCAGTTTTGGAATTAACATTAAAGTGTAATTGAAATTGCATTAGTAAAAACAAAGTAAATGCACAAATTCAACTTGCTTGTAGAAGTCCTTGTGGCGGATTTGAATCCATGAATCCAAAAGTATGTATGCACAAAAAATGATGTAGAATGTAGAATGGAGAATGTAATATGTCTTCAATCAATTGCTTGTAGATCTTCAACACCAATATTGATTGGGTTATTGAATTGGAAGAGGCTTGGAAGAATGTGGATGGAGAAATCTTCAACAAGAGGGCTCCATGGAGCTTGAATCCTTCAATGGCCACCAATGGATCTCCTTGATGAAAATGAGTGCTTGAGAATGGATGAATGATTCAATGGCTACTTGGATTGCTTAAAATCTTGCTTCTTCACCTTTGGATCTCACTATTCAAGTCTTTGAATTGCAATGATGATTATAGTTCATGTTTAGTCTTAGAGAAAATGAGAGGAGAAAGCTTCCTTTTATATGAAACTAGGGCACAATCCTCTAGAGAGGTTGACATAGGAGAATTTTCTTTACCAGTGTCTTGACAGTCCTCACAGACATATGTCTGACATTTTTTTAATAAATTTTAATATACTTAACCAAATTACAAATAATTTACATTTTATTGTTTTAAACTTGATTCTATACACTTTAAAAGGTAAAAGTTTTCATTTTTTATTATTTTCATGCAAGTTATGCCCAACGCACAAACATGTACCAAATTCTTAGGATGTAGTCATTTCAAAAATTCACAGAATTAAATACTCATCATAAAATTAGAAATATATACACAGCTTCTAGATCTCACTCTTACCTATCATCCTACCAAAGGGATTTGAAAAATATTGAATAAAACTATATCTTTTGTGTAGCGCACGGAAACAACTATGTTATCTTTTTTCTAAATAAATAAGGAACAAATTTTTGTGCGCATGGGGTTTGACACTCTTAATCTTATCAGTTTTTTAAAAAAAATAGTATTTTAGAAACTAGATTCAGGGTACTACAATTTTTATTTTTAATACATCTTCTTATTTTGAGCACATGACCCTCAAACATTTGTTCCAAGTTCAGGTTTACCCAATTTTAGAAAAAATATGTCCACTTATACCCCCTTTTTGGTTCACAACTTGGTGGACATACCGAGATATCTACTACTATTTCTTCACAATCAGTCAAGCATTCACAATAAAAAATAATTCCCTAATCATATATATTTCAACAAACTTGAAAAAAAAAACAAGGTCAGCTCAACCCCAATTTCAAACTTCAAATCCATGAACGCAAAATAAAAAACTTGATCAAAGTATGTTGGCCAAAACATAGCAATGATCCTTATCAACAACCTCAAGCTTATAACACAACCACAAATCATTCCTCGAACATCCAAAACTTTTTTTACTAATCAATGTTGTCTTTCCTTAACAAATGACGGTTTACTAAGAGGGAGGTGAATTAGAAAATATTGACACTTTAAACTTTAAAAATAAACCTTTGATTCAACTCAGTAACTCAAATAACAGCAGCAACCAAAAATTGTAAACACTTCAAAAACTTGATAAACAACATATAAAATAAGTAGCTAACATCCATAGTTATCAATCATCACATGTAACACCATATTTAACTAGGAAACCCAATTTGTGAAAAACCTCCGTGGGAATTGTCACCCACAAAAAAAAATACTCTTTTTAAGTATGCTTGATTAAGAGCCAATGTGGTTAAATATTACAATGCACATTTGTTAGATGTGACCCTATTAGGGGATTTACCTTAGATCTATTAAGATATTCACCATGTTTGGAGTGGCCTAGTTAGAGGGATTAAACATTCATCCTAGAATGTTACCTTTCTCAAGGATTTACAAAAAGACTTGTTAGGCCTACTCGGCGAAGACATTTTCTATTACAAATATTATTAAGCAATAGTGTAGTCAATTGATCTATGATACTGAAACTACCTTTTTCTTAATTAGATCCCTTGTGCACTCTCTAAAACTACTGGCATCAACAACTCATCAGTCTCTTCTCTAGACTACATTTGTACCTCTTTCTCTACTCTTCTCGACAGCACTTCAACTCTTCAATTCGCCAGCATCTCTTTATAAACATAAAGAATCAAAAATATATAGGCCTTTGTTTTGCCTCTTAATCTCATTGATTAATATTTCCTTCAGTTGCACTCATCCATCAGATCATCTCTTATGAAATGATTCAATGTATTTGTAACTCAGTTAAATGGTTAACTTCACCTTGGAACTTTCATTTTTTTGGAACTCACAACTTTACTTTTTGCCTCTTAATCTTCATCTCAGATCTTCAACTTGATTTTTCATGACCATAGATCTTTTAAAAAACTTCACCTTTATCCTTAGCATCCTATAGATCTTCATGCCTTCGCATTAAAGTTTGTATGCTCCTTGAATTCAATCTCTGTTTAAACATTGTTCTGTGCTCAGTGACTCGGTCACTATCTTCACTCGATGTCTGACTTTGTTCAGCTACCAACCTCGCTCAGTGATTGACCTCTACTCGGTTGTCAACTTTGCTCAGTGACTAAATTTTCTTTTCTCGACTGAATAACACTTCACATTACCAAGATACTTCTTTTTGCTCGATAACTATGCTTATTCCCTTTACTAACTTGACCTTTCTACTTTACCAACTTAATAACATCAAATGTTAAGTAAAAAAAAATTATGAATAGTAACTCATCATTTTGTGATCTTTACTATCTATCCAATTAAGTTTGTCTCAAATAATATGGAAACTTAATATAAACCAAAAATCAATTTCTTGACATCAATGACAAAATAACAACTGATCTAACCATTCTACTTTATTGTACTCTAATGAACTAGGTCTTCATTATCATTACCATCAACTAGTTAACAATATCCCTCATTGGAATTTATTGCAACACTATCAATTAATGATGGTATACTCTTATCGCTCTGTATTGTCTTTTCTCCCTCTTAGCTTTTTCTTCCTCTTTTCCTTCAATCACATTCTCCCTCTTACATGTAATCTCCTTCACTTGTGTACTCGTCACTTACTTATTTCTTCCTCTAATCATCAATCACTTACTTCTCCCTCTTTGACAACAATGCCAAATATCAATACTCCTTAATTCTTGTTCAGGTAGTGAATCATACCTTGCATGTATTGATTTCTCTTTGCATACATAAATCCTTTCACAACTTTAGGAATCACCTAAAGCATGATCACTAGCATCAACTCAAATAATGATACTTGATAGATATGTTCTTGGTCTTTGAGTGCATTACTGGATTCTTTGATATGTTTATAGCACTTGTGTTGTCACAATAGATAGTGACTAGATCAGTGATATCCTCTAGCATACCTTAAATTAGTTGTTTGATCCATACAATATTTGCACAATTCATAGTTGTAGTAACATACTCAGCCTCGATAGTAGACTATGAAATAAAACTTGGTTTCTTTCTAATCTATGTAACTAGTCTTTCTCCTAGAAAGAAATCTCTGACATTTTTACTCTTTCTATCATCAATGTTTCCAACCCAATCAGCATTAGTTTATACTTTCAACTCAAAGACTCCTCTTTTCTTGCATAGTAGGTTGGATTCCTCAGTTCCTTTTAGATATCTAAAAATTCTCTTCATTGCAGACATATGTGTTTCCTTTGAATCGGAAGAAAACCTTGCAACAATCCCTATTGCATGAGAAATACTAGGTTTGTTGTACATATTTCAACTCTCCAATCATGGATCGGTAGAGTGTCTCATTGATTTCTTTTGACTCATCCTCTTTAGATAACTTGCAGTCAGTGGCCATTGGTGTTCCAACCGGTCTTGATTCATCCATACCAAAGTTCTTTAGGATCTCCTTGATATACTTTGATTGTGTAAAATAGATCTCATCATTTACCTATTGAATTTGAATTCTAAGAAAGAAGTGAATCTCTCCATTCATAGACATTTTAAACTCCTTTCTCATCTCCTCAGAAAAAGATCTGCACAATGTGTCATTGCTTCCAAACATAATGTCATCAACAAATATCTCAGCAATTAAAACTTTGTTAGTACTATCACATTTTAGATACACATTGATGTCATCACTAATTCTTTAAAATCCTATTTTGATTAGATATGAATGCAATATTTCATACCATGTTGAGGGTGCTTCTTTCAAGGAATATAATGTTTTGTGCAATTTTCATACCATGTCTCGGTTAGTATTCTTAGAAAATCCTTCAGCTTGTTCAATATATACTTCCTCTTCAAGAATACCATTGAGAAATGAAGACTTAACATCCAATTTATAACTTTGAATCCCTTATAAGCCACATATTCTAGTAGAATTCTAACTCCTTCTACTCTAGAAAAAGGTGCAAAAATTTCACCATAGTCTATTCATTCTTCTTGTGCATACCCCTTGCAAACTAATCTTGCTTTATTTCTAATTACATTACCATTCTCATTCAACTTATTTTTGAAAATCCACTTAGTACCAATTACATTTTTATCTTTTGGTCTCAGTATCAAAGTCCATGTATTATTTTTTGAATTTGATTTATCTCTTCCTATATTGCTTAGATCTAATCTTCACTTTCTAATGCATCCTTTACTTTTCTTGGTTTGAATTTAGATATTAAGCACGTGTTTTCTCTTACCTTTCTTCTTGTCAGAACTCCAATAGTCTTGTCTCCAATTATTTTACTCAGTGAGTGGTGTCTCTTAACATACTTTGCCAACACAGGCTCGGTAGCATGTGGTATCTCTTCATTTCCATCATTCGGTGGAAGCTCTATCTACTCACCTTCTTCCTCAATTTTTGCTTTCAGTAAGGTGTCAGGAATCTCATCGTGTACATAAAAAAATCTTTGATAATCCTCGGCTTCCTTCTTGTTGTCTTTGTGATTCTTCTCTGCAAATTTATCAATCCTCACATTTGTACTCTCTACTATTTTTTTAGTAGCCTTATTCAAACATTTGTAAGCTTTTCTCTTAGTAGAATACCCTAAGATTGTTCCTTCATCTCCTTTATAATAAAAATTACCATCTCTTGCATCTTTAAGAATATAACACGTACTTCAAAAAAATTTGAAGTAACTTACTTTGGTTTGTGTCCATACTAGATCTCATAAGGTGTCTTGCTAGTTCCCTTCTTCAATTGTACTCAGTTAAGTCTATAAGAAGCAATGCTGACTGCTTCTCTCGAGAAGGTTTGATAAATATCATTCTCAATCATCAGTGTTCTAGAACAATCAACAATGGATCTATTTCTTCTTTCAGCTATACCATTCTATTGTGGTGTCCTCAGTACAGGCATCTATCTCTTTATATCATTTTCATTGTAGAAGAGTGTAAATTCATCAAAAGTAAACTCTCTGCCTCTATCCGATCTCTTACATTTCAAATATCTCCCTGCCTCTTATTCAACTCTAGCCTTGTACCACTTAAACATTTGGAATGCCTCATATTTATTTTATAAACATAACCGACATCATTCTAGAATAATCATCAACAAACAATATAAAGTATTTATATCCATAGTAGCTTTGTATTCTCATGGGACCACATAGGTCTATGTGTACTAACTCCTAAATACCTTGTGTAGTATAAGGTTTTCTTATAAAGCTCAATTTAATCATCTTACCTACTTGACATCCCTTACATATTACATTCTTAGGTTTTTCTAGACTCGGTAGATCCCTTACTCTATTTTTCTTACTCACTTTGATTATGTTGTCAAATTTAACATGACATGGCCTTTTGTGCCATAGCCATACATCTTCAATCTTAGAAAATAGACAAATCTTTATGGATGGATCAAGGTAGAATAAGTTACCTTTAGATTTTTCTCCAGTGGAAATCAGACTTCCCTTCTCATCAAATACTTTAACCTTCTTGTTTTTAAATTCCATTTGACAACCTATATTATTCAACTATACTACACTCAACAAATTGTACTTCAGACCTTCAACCCAATAAACATCATCCCATTTAGTATTGTTCAACTGAATTATAGAAAATTTTCCCTTCACATGATATGGGATATCATTTCCAAATCTAACATTACCACCATTATTCTCTTTCAAAGTAATAAATGTATCAGTATCACCAGTCATATGGTGTGAGCAACCACTATCTATAATCCATGTATCATTTTTACTTACTTGTGAGATGAGGGTTTTTCCTTCAACATACCTTTCTTCATCAGACTCATCTTTAATAGAAACATAGACAACTTATTCTCCTTCATCGTCGATGTCATCATTAGATGACCCTTCTTCAGCAATCTAGCATGATTTCTTTCCTTTGTTCTTGAAGTCTCTGAATCTTCTTAATCTATTCTCTCTCTTCTTTTTATCTATGTTATCTTTATTCTCAATATTGTCAGGACAGTTAGAATCTATGTGACCAATCTTATTTCATGTAAATCACTTCAAAGGTAGCTTACCTATGTACTTTACTTTATCTCTCAGTAGCCTCCTAGCAAATAAAGCTTCAAACTCATCTTCAATATTTTCATCTTCAACATATAGCTCTTTCAGCTCACTCTTACAACTATGAAATCTTTCACTAGCACTACTTTAATATCCATCACTAGATCTAGAATCTCTAGAATTTCCAATAGTCAAAGATGATTTGAATGTAGATTTGATCTCAGAAGTAGCAGGCAAACTATTATCAAAATAATTCATCCAAAAATTAGTTAGCTTATTGATTGTAGCATCTAAAGTAACAATCATCTATGGAATGGATCTCAGTTCTTGAATAGCAGACACTTGGATGGCACAGATAGGTAGTAGTGTTCTAAGAATCTTTCTTGCAACATCTTCCTCTTCAATATTTCCACCAGCACCTCTAATAGCAATAGAAATCTCCTTTAGTCTTGTGTTGTATATTGCAATGTTTTCTCCTTCTTTCATTGTCATTGATTCAAACTCTCCTCTTAAGCTCTCTAATGTAACACTACTCTTGCTTCTCTCCCTAGCTTCCTCTAGGGTTTCCTAGGCCAACAATTGACCTACTAGGGTTCTTCAACTAACCTTTTCCTCCTTAGGATTCTTCTCACAAGAACCTAATCCTTTCAACTAGTGAACACCAACAATGTAGAATCAAAACTCACTATGCTCCCTCCTAGGCTTCAATGGGCCTTTCTTGCTCCATCTACACAAATTGATCCAAATGGATCCCAAACTCGTCCATGTGGAAATGTAGTCTTCAAGATTTATTTTTGGACTAATTCCAATGTTCTCAAACAGCTTTGGGATTGAAACCCTCAACGAGTTCCAATTTCCAAGTCAATTACACCCAAAAGAGGTCTACAAGCATTACACATAGTTAGGCTACTTTTCTACAATATCTTGCAAAAAATATTAACAATTTAGAAAAATAATCACATATACTGATACCCTTTTTCAAGAACCTAAGGATTTTCTAGGTCATGGCTTCCATAGGTGTCTTTACAGTACCTCCTATAATCATGCCTAAAATTTAGGGTTTTAGGTCCTTTTCATAGTCTACACAAGAAATTGAATTTCTTGGCTTACAAAACAACTCACCCAAAATTCTCCTCTAAGTTATTTTTCCTCAACTCAACATACTACCTTCCCACAATGCTTTTTTGAAGCAATGAATGCTTTTTATCTCTCCAAAATGCTCTACAACTACTGGTGATCCCTAGCCATGCATCTTTGGCTCGCCTAGGGAATCATCTTATAAATAGATGCCATACTTTCTTGGGCCCCTCCTTCACTATACATAATGTACATAGAGTCACATTCCATAATCCAAGAGCTCATGCAAGTGCCACAGTGGAAAATGGATATATGACCCCATTTGCATACATTGCCCAATTCAAACTAGCGTCAGGACAAAAACTAAAAGATGTTTCTAAAGAAACTAAAACTATTCAATTAAACAAACCACCACCACACAAAGTCTTAGAAAAACCTACATTACCAAAAACAAATCTTACATTCATAGATTCAATCCATTACATTATTAGATCCTCACAAAACACAAAAATTATAATTGTTCTTCAATTTCATAGTTCGTACACACTCTGACATCAACTTGCCAACCCTTGAAAATGCTCGAGCATATCCTCTTATAGTTGAACAAGGTACTACAACACTAGTTTCAAACAGTTAAGGAACTAATTCCTTTGAAGTTGCATTCTTGTAATAAATGTTGTCAATGACAACATTGACAACTTTTGCAACTTTTGGAATATGCTACCCAAACTTGGTCAAAAGGTGTCCAGTATTTCCCAAATCACTAATTATGATGTTTAAAAATGTAATAGGACCCTTAGTCCCTTTCTAGGAAACATTTGGAACTAAAATTAAAAAAAAACACCCTAATAGACCTAGATTGGACTCATAGGTCACTAAGGACCTAATTAGGCTTCCTCACACTTTACAACCTACACACTAGGAACTAAATGTTCCTTTATTAACCTAGTGATCTAGATAGAACCACTACAATCCCAAAACATAAAAAGAAGCCCTAGGTTACATTGCATCTTCTAGCCTACCTAGTTTCTCCCGCACCATACTCCCCAATAAGGAAAGCTATGTCACTCCTGTGGAAAAGAGATCCTATGAAATGCCCACATTCTTGAAGTTTGCTCCTGCAATCCATGAGGTGTCTGACTCTGGCCTATCCTTCCACTGAATCAAATGTTCCATGTAGACTTTATGCCTTATATTTTTCTTGACTCTAGAATCCAGATGTGATGCCCAAAAGTTCGGGTCAAAACACAACCAACAATTTTTTTTTAAAGTGAAAAAGTTCCACATTGAAGTTGTGGGAAAGAGGATTCAAAGACGTGGTCACAAAAGACTCTGGCGATCAAACTCAACAATGTTGAAACTATATGATGCTAGATGATATTGATATAATCAAAGAAGATCGTTGATCATCTTCTCGATCAATATCGATGATCATCGATCTAAAAAGCTTATAGGTTATCTAGGAGGAATTGAATGTTATAGCTTACGTCATTCTAAAAATAGGTTAACCATATCCCAATAGGGTACATATCAAGCCAATATGATTCTATAATTGTGTGGTCCATTTATGGAAATAAATGAATATAAAATTTAATTTGACATTTACATCAATATTTGTTTTCAAATGAATAAATACTAATTCAATTTATAATTACAACATACCCATTTAATCAATGTACTTTTAACCAATTAATACTCTCAAAGGTAACATTAGTTTATGATAAATAT
>MU226547.1:5911611-5938289 GCA_018584345.1 Thuja plicata | reverse complement strand
AAGAGGAGAAATATCTCTTAAGTAGAGATGGAAGAAGGAGTTTGAAGTGTAACTCCTATGTGCATGTGAGCCACATTCATAAAGTGTGTGCCACTTGTGTTATTTCCTCTTAGGGAGGAATCTAAGGTATACCTTGGTTTATCCCATTAAATAATATAACCAAGGGAAAATACATAAAATGAATTATCCTCTCAAGAGGACAAAATAGGTGTAGGGATTCCATAGGAATCTCCTACTTACATAAAGAAAGTAAAGATTAATTTCTAACAATTATATTGTGCAAACAAGCATGTCTCATCAACTAAATCTAGATAGAACAAGTTACCTTTTGTTTTCTCACCACCTCCAACTTGCTCTCCATTGGAATCAAAGATCTTTGCTTTCCTATGATGGAACTCAACTCTGTAACCATAAGTATTCAATTGTGCAATACTCAATAAATTATATTTGAGATCATCAACCCAATATACATTGTCACATCTAATCTTGTCAGTCAAGTTAATTGATCCTTTTCCTTTAACAAGACATGGTGCATCATTACCAAATTTAACATAACCGCCACTACACTGATCTAGTGTCTCAAATTTATCTTTATCACCAGTCATGTGATGTGAACAACCACTGTCAATAATCCAATGGTCACCTTTACTCATATAATAAATTAGTGCAATTTTCTCATCATCATCAGAATCATCTTTCATAAAAAAATACATAACTTCTATATCATTTTCATCAAAATTGTTAAAATCATTGTCAGAAGCTTCTTTAGCTATATAACAAGATTTCTTACCTTTGTCTTTGTAATCCTTATACCTTCTGAAGTTTCAGTCATCCTTTCTATCCTTTTACTTGTTGTCCCTTCCTTCATCTTTTTCATTCTTATTAGGACATCAAGCAGCAATATGACCAACTTTGTTACATGAAAAACATATGATAGGAAGTTTACCTTTGAATTTTCCTTTTCCTCTAGATAGTCTTTTTACCATGAGTGCTTCAAGTTCTTCCAGATCATCATCTGTGGTGTCACTGTCACTGTTCACACATTTCTTTCCTTTCTTTGATTTGTTAAGGACCAACTAAGATCTAAATGTAGATTCAATAGCTTGCGGAGTGTAGTTATCAAAATTTGACATCTCAAATGCAGTAAGCCTACCTACCAGACTTTCCAAAGTCAAATTTTTTTTAGGAGTACATGTTAACTCTTTAATTGCAGAGACTCTAATAGCATATATAGGAAGAAGAGTCCTCAATACCTTGCTCATAATGGTGTCATCATCAATGGCACCCTTAGCTCCTCTAATAGCATTTACCACTTCCTTTATCCTACCATAATATTGAATTATATTTTCTCCTTCTTGCATTTTCATTTCATCAAACTTACCTCTCAAGCTTTTAGATTTGGCTCTTAGTACATTTATATCACCTCCATAGAGTGTTTCTAGGGTATCCCATATTTTATTTGCAATTTTCTAATCCTTTTTACTTCAAACTCATGATAGTTCAGTGATGATGCAATCTCCAACATTGCTTGATTATGTTCCTTCTTTCCTCTTAACTCTGTAGCTGTGGCAGGTGCAGTGGGGGCTACATAAGAATTTTCAACATATTTCTTAGCTGAGTCATCAATACCAGCCAAATGCAACTTCATCAAACTTTTCCATGTAGGGAAGTTATCTTTGTTCAGCTTTGGTACCTCCTTCTTATACATCTTGATCTTTTTCTCCAAGTACCTATAAACTATTTTCAAGAGACTAAATCTTTGATACAATTGTTAGAATGATTTTAGAATAACTGAGAGGGGGGTGAATCATTTATCCTCAGGTCTAGATGTTCCCATTAAAACTTTATACCAATTTGAACAACTTAGATCTGCTTGGTAGCAATAACATAAAACAACAACATACATATGTAGGTTACTATTTAGATGTAATCAGCTTGTAAAAATTTAATAGTAAAACTCAACATAAACATTCACACAAGTTGACTCAAGAAATTAATGTGGAAACCCAATATGGGAAAAACTACCAATAACATGCTATCAACTTTTCACTCTTCTAAAGTGAGCTCTGTTAAGAGCCAACCCTGTTAAAGGTTACGGAACACACTACTAAATGTGATATAGTTAAAGGATTTAATCACCCTATCAGGAGTGGCCTTGTTAGAGGACTTAGAACATTCCACCTGAATGTCACCTTGCTAAAGGATTTATACAATGACTGTTAGGTCAACCTAGTTAAAGGATTTGACTGATACAATGGTTAGAAAGTAATCAGTAGGTGTGATCTGATACATACAACTTACTTTACAAATCTAGATCCAATACAACTCTAATGCTAATTCCTTGAGTGACCTCCATTCTCATTTCAATATTCAGATCTACTTGAAAATCATTCAAGAAATCACTCTTGTAGCTCTCTACTCCTCTATTCATCCTTCTCTCCTAGATCATGCAAATCAGTCAATTAACTATGCAATCCTCTAGCATACTCTACATACTCCATGAATAACCTCCTGAGGTTATCTTATACCTCTTCATCTAGGTCAGATTCATCTTTTTCCACTTAATCAAGATCATAGATATTAGGTTAGGTCAGATCCAATGGATCGTTCCATCTTTACATTTACTTTACTTCTCCAATGCAATCACAAATTAAATCTTTGATCCATATATTAATTACGGTTACCTATGCATTTACATAGTATGGATCAAACGTGTTTATCCTTAATTCAATTTACATATCCCAATAACATTAATTATGTCGGCCAAAGATCTCAAATCTTAACAATTACCAAAATATTGTTTCTCGGCCAACACTATGTTCCTCGGCAATTTACTAGCGCTCGGTCATCATTGGCTTCACTTGGCACACACTAGCACTCAGCACAAACTATTCTTCAGTAAATTGTCATCGAAAGATAAACAACTCATTACTTTTCCAATGTACTAACTGATCTAGTACCCTTGTGATTTCTCATAACTCAACCATTCCACTTGGTCTTCTTGTTAAATCCCCTTCATCAATCAATAGATATGTTGCTTCAAACAAATAGCAATAGTCTCACCAGTTAAGGTTTGACATCAATGACAAAACAACAATTGTTTCTATTGTAGCTTTCCAACAATATTTCCAAAAACAATGTCCTCCAAAAATGGCTCATAAACTTCACATCCCTATCTGATACTATGCTCAAAGGAAGACCATGAATCCTCACAATCTCTTTAAAAAACAAATAGGCAATGTGGCTAGCATCATTAGTAGTCTTACAAGGGATGAAATGCCTCATTTTACCATATCTATCAACAACTACATAGATGCTATCATACCCCTACTTGGTTTTGGGTAGGCCTATAATAAAATCCATACTCACACACTCCCATGGCCAGTTAGGGACTGGTAGAGGTTGATACAACCCTACATTACTCATTCCTCCTTTTTCCTTCATGCAAAAAACACATTGTTCTATATATTTGGTGACATCTTTCACCAACTTTGGCCAATGGTAGAACCTTTTCACTAGCTCTAAAGTCTTGTTCACACCAAAGTGATCACTTAGAGATCCATTATGTTTCTCCTATATGAGATTCATCCTCATAGATCCTCTTGGCACACATAACTAGTTACCCTTGAATAACAGTCCATTTTGTAAAGTAAACTCTGAGAACTTGGTATGAAAATGGTTTTGAAATTCAACACATACCTTATATGCTTCCCCAAAGTCCTCATCTGCCTTGTATAAGTCTCTAAAACTATCAATTCCAATGCTATTTAGTTGGACTTCTTGGACTATCAGTAACCTCCAGCTTAAAGCATCTGCCACCTTATTAAGTTGTCCCTTCTTATGCTTTATAGTAAAGGTGAATACTTTTAAATACTCCATCCATTTCAAGTGCCTATAGCTTAATTTCTCCTAAGTATTTATGTAGCTAAGAGCTTGATTATTAGTAAATACCACAAACTCTTTAGGCAATAGATAATGCCTCCATTTTCTAAGGGATTAGACTAAAGCATATAGTTCCAAATAATATGAAGAATATCTCTTCTTTGCCTCATTCAATTTCTCACTAAAGAAGGCAATTGGCCTACCTTCTTGACTCAATACCCCTCCTACTTCCATCCCACTTGCATCACACTCAATGGTGAATAATTTCTCAAAGATTGGCAATTGTAGGATAGGTTGAGTAGCCACTTGTTTCTTAAACAACTTAAAGGCTTTCTCTTCTTATATGGTCCACCTAAACCTAGTTTTGACCCCACCCTTAATAGTATCCATTAATGGTGCACATATTCCATTAAAACTCCTAATAAACTTCCTATAAAACTATGCAAGGCCATGAAAACTCCTTACCTTTGTGGCTGTGGTAGGTGGAGGCCAGTTTAGGATAGCAAAAACCTTGTCTTGGTCCATCTTCAAAGATCCTTTGGACACTACAAAGCCCAAATACACTAGTTCTTGTTTAAAGAAATCACACTTTTCAAGGTTGATAGCCAATTTTTCTTCATGCAACCTCTTTAATACTACCTCTACATGTCCAATATGCTCCTCTCCTTTCTTTCTAAATATCAATATATCATCAATATATACCACCACAAACTTCCCTATGAATTCCTTTAGCACCTCATTCATAAGCCTCATGAATGTGCTCGGAGCATTAGAGAGACTAAATAGCATGACAAGCCATTCATATAACCCATATATGGTCTTGAATGTCATTTTCCATTCATCACCTTCCTTCACCTTGATTTGGTGATAACCACTCTTCAAGTCCAACTTGGTAAAGTACATTTCCCATCCAAGGAAATCCATGAGATCCTCTATCCTAGGTATAGGGAACCTATACCTTATTGTGATCTTGTTTATAGCCCGTAAATCTATGCATAGTCTCCATTTTCCTCCCCTCTTGGATGTCAACACAACCAGGACTACACAAGGGCTAATACTCTTCTTAATCAAGTCTTGATCCAAGAGTTCCTGCACTTGTCTAGCTACCTCCAAGTTTTGATCAGAAGTAAGCTTGTATTTTGCCTTATTGGGAAAAGATGCCCCTGGAACAAAGTCTATTTGGTGACTTATTACCCTCTTAGGTGGTAGGGTTGTAGGAGTGCCATCACTCACTATGTCCTTGTACTTCTAAAACAATTCTTGCACCTCTAGTGGTAATGATTCCTTCACTAGTTTTTCATCTTCCTTGGGTCTTAGCACAATGGCATACCCCTCACTCTCATCACCCTTGATATCTTCCACAAACTTCTTCCCACTACACAACATCACATTAGGAGTCTTTGACTATGGTTCTTCATCTTTTAAAAAAGACTAAATTTTGAAAGTCTTCCCTACTTTCTTAAAGGTGATGGAATTCTCCTTCCCATCATATACTACCCCATTATCAAATTGTCAAGGTTTCCCTTGTAGAAAGTGGAAAGAATCCATTGGTAGGATGTCACAAAGTAGTCTATCCTTGTATCCTGCAATTGAAAACTCAACCCATGTTTGTTCATTGACTAGTACACTTTGGTCGTTGTTGAGCCATGTCACTTTATAAGTATTCACATGGGGTATCTTGGCTAGCTTAAGTTTCACTACTTCCTCCTTTGAGATGATGTTATCTATGGATCCAGAGTCCATAATCACTTTACAAACCTTACCAAGAATTTTTCATCTGATTCTAAATAAGGCCCTCCTATGTTTGGGCTCATCCTTGATTGGTTGTCTTATCAGTACTCTCCTGAACATCAAGTTCTCTCCCATCTCTGAATCTAGATAGTCAATCTCAGGTGCTTTGACACTTGAAGTTTCCTCATGAGCACATGCTACCCTTTTGTCACTATTTGCTATAGAAGGTCTGTTAGGACACATATAGGCTAGATGGCCTAATTGTATACAATAATAACACTTCATGGTTGCAAAGTAAGAACTATTCCTACCTCCTCTTCCTCTTTTAGGACCACCATGATTACCCCTATCTCTTTTATGGCCTCCTCTTGAAATACTTTCAGTCTTCTTCTCTGTCAACTTGTTCTCTCCTTGTGACCTTTGTTCACTACCTCTACCTTGGTAGCCTCCTCTTTGACCCCTTTGGTCTCTTCCTCTACCCCTGTTATTCTTGAAACTAGAGTCACCCTTCTTCTTTTTCTTTTCCTCCACTCTTATGGCCATCTGAAGACATTTTTGTATTTTAGTTGGAGTCCATAGGCTAATATCCTCTTGGATGTTCCACTTCAACCAACCCAAGTATCTAGCCACTTTTATTGACTCCTCTTCTTACAATTTAGACTTTAGACACAATCTTTGGAACTCCTCATTGTATGAGGCCACATCTAGGTCTTTTTGTTTGAAGTTTTGTCTCTTCCTATGGAGTTGGATCTCATAATCCTCCGAGAGATAATTCTCCTTCAACTTGGTCACCATGGCATTCCAATTTGCTATTTGTTTCTTTCCCATTCTTACCCTCTCATCCTAAAGGTATTTCCACCAAGTCAAAGTTGACCCTCTGAGTCTAGACTTGGCCACCTTAAGATTTTGGGATTTTGTCACACCCTCACACTCAAAATGGTTCTCCATTCCCTCTATCCAATCCATTACTACTTCAATATCCATCTAGCCACTAAACAAAGGGATTCCTTCCAATGATTTTCCACCCAATGCTTTGATGGACTTCAAGAATGGCTCCTCATTCAAGATAGGGTTAGGTTCCAGAATGATGTCTTCCTCAACAACCTTCTTGCCCCTATCACTACTTTCCACCCCTTCTCTACTCCTAGCTACTTCATTAACAACTTCCTCAAGCCTCAACTTCATACCCTCTAAGGTTTCCTCAAGGAGTCGGTTCCTCTCCTTTTTCTCATCAACTTCCTTTGCTAATTCTACATTTTTCACCATCTTGGACTCTCCTACTAATTCTCCAGTAGCTACTAACATGCACTAACTTCCCAAGTTTCTCAACTTTCTTTGATACCACTCTGATGTAACACTAGTCTTGCTTCTCCCCCTAGCTTCCTCTAGGGTCTCCTAGGCCAATATATTGACCTACTAGGGTTCTTCAACTAACCCTATCCTCCTTAGGATTATTCTCACAAGAACCTAATCCTTTCAACTAATGAACACCAATAATGTAGAATCAAAACTCATCATGCTCCCTCCTAGGCTTCAATGGGCCTTTCTTTCTCCATCTGCACAAATTGATTTAAATGGATCCCAAACTCCTCCATGTGGAAAGCTAGTCTTCAATATTTTGTATTGGACTAATTCCAATGTTTTAAAATAGCTTTGGGATTGAAACCATAAATGAGTTCCAATTTCCAAGTCAATTACACCCAAAAGAGGGCTACAAGCATTACACCTAGTTAGGCTCCTTTTCTGCAATATCTTGCAAAAAATATTAATAAGTTAGAAAAATAATCACATATCCTGATACCCCTTTTCAAGAACCTAAGTATTTTCTAGGTCTTGGCTTCCATAGGTGTTCGTACAATACCTCCTATAATCATCCCTAAAATTTAGGGTTTTAGGTCCTTTTCACAGTCTTCACAAGAAATTGATTTTCTTGGCTTACAAAACGACTCACCCAAACTTCTCCTCTGAGTTAGGGTTCCTCAACTCAACATACTACCTTTCCAAAAAAAATTTTTAAAGCAATGAATACTTTCAATCTCTCCAAACTACTCTGCAACTGCTAGTGATCCCTAGCCATACATCATTGGCTCGCCTAGGGCATCACCTTATAAATAGCTTCCATACTTTCTTGGGCCCCTCCTTCAATTTACATAATGTACATGGAGTCACCTTCCATAATCCAAGAGCCCATGCAAGTGGTACAGTGGAAAATGGATCTATGACCCCATTTGCATACACTGTCCAATTCAAACCAACGACAAGACATAAACTAAAAGATTTTTCTAAAGCAACTAAAACTATTCAATTAAATAAACTACCACCACACAAAGTCTTAGAACAACCTTATTTACCAAAAATAGAGCTTACATTAACAAATTCAATCCATTACAATATCAAATCCTCACAAAAAACAAAAGTCATAACTATTCTTCAATTTCATAGTTCGTACACGCTCTGACATCAACTTGCCAACCCTTGCCAATGCTTGAGGATAGCCTCTTATAGTTGACCATTTAAAGGATCTAGGATTTCAAGCTCTCGTGCACCATTACTCTGTCAGTTTGGTTCTAGGATTCAAGCCATCTTGCAATTACACCCACATTTCAAGTATCAAACTCTCAACACTTCTCAAGTCATAGACGTTGCCCACACCAATACTGAGCATAAAAAAAAATGTTTCAGGAGTAGAGACACAATAGAAGCTTCAAGCACTTTGGGGTTTTCATTCATTTGTTTTCCTTTATTTTCTTTTACATTTTATTGGTTACGTTTTAACTTATTAATTATTGGTAGCTTTTGTGTATTGTAATTCTATCATTGTAAACTATACTAACCCCCGCCTTTGGAAAGCTTGGGAACCATGAATCATGAAAGGAGGCGTACATCATTTGTCGATACAGGATTCCTCAACCATCCTAATAGATCATGATACACCCTTCCAAAACAAATATGTTGAAGAGTTATGTGAAAATTTCCAAATAAAACAAGGGTTCTCTTCATTCTATTATCCTCAAGGGAATGGCCAAGCTGAAGCAACAAACAAGACTATTTTGAAAATCTTAAAGAAAATAGTCAACGAATCATGGCGAGACTGGCATTTATAGCTTAGTCCTGCATTATGGGCATACAGGAACTAGTGTGAGAAAACCTATAGGAGCCACTCCTTTCTCCCAACTATATGGATCAGAGGCAGTCCTACCCCTCGAAGTGGAAATCCCATCCCTGAAGATATCATTAAAGAAACTCATTTCAGATGAAGACTACAGAGTGGCAAGGCTCAGTGAACTGGAATTACTAGATGAAAGAAGACAACATGCATTCAACCACTTACAAGGTTATCAAAATCACCTTAGAAGGAACTATCACAAGAAGGTGAGGCCACAAACATTCGATTTAGAAGACCTTTTCCTCATGGAAAATCAAAAGAACCAAGCAAAGCGAGTGAAACTAGGAAAGTTTGAGCCTAACTAGCTAGAACCATATGTCATTATTAGCTCTACCTAGACTGGGGCATACCAACTGGCGACACTAGAAGGAGATCAGCTCCCCAAAAACATAAATAGCATGCACCTCAAGAGGTTCTACACTTGAGGTCTCAATGGTTAAGGCACCTATCTACATATCTAGAAAATACCCAAAAATTCAAAAAATACAAAATGTTACCTTGGTGAAAACCTGGAAATCAGGCGCCTTGGCGACAAAAAAAAAATACAAAATCAAAATGTTACCTTAGTGAAAACCTGGCAAACAGGTGCCTTGGAAAAAACAAAAAAAATAAAAAAAATAAAAAAAGTAAAGAGAAACAAAATCACTCTCTCAGTGAAAACCTAACAAACATGCACTATTAAGTAGGAACCTTGGTGAAAACCTAGCAAATAGGCACCAAGTGTTCAAATCCAGCTTCACCATCAATGAATTCCAAGACAAAAAACTTGAACATACTTCAAAAGTAAGACTGACTACCCAAGCTATATCCAAAAGCACAATCCCCTCTGAGCACCAACACTTATCCTTGGCTAGTACTAGTCCACCAAACTAGGGGGCGATCCTAAATGTCTTGAAAAAATCTCTAAAAATCAGAAAACTCATAAAAAATCCTAAAAAGATCAAAATGTCTTAAAAACATCAATCCTCATAAAAAACAATCAAAAAATTGCAAAATCCCAAACAATAAAACTGACTCGGTTATCAAAAAAGTAAAGAATGATCATGCCAAGTCAATCAATGTCACAATCATGAGCTGTACGAATCAGCATTGGGCCCATATGACACAGCTTTATCAATCTATCAAATCTATCAGAAAGCAAACTGGTGACCAAGACAATCTATCAATTGTCACAATCATGAGCTTTGCAAATCAGCATTGGGCCCATCTAACACAGCTTGATTAGCTACCAAAAAATGATCAAAATCAATCAATCATCTTACACAGTGATGGATATGCTCAAAACCAGACATGTCAGTCTTATATGAGTCAGCTATTATTGAAACCAGACATAATCGAAGCAATCAAGCCTATCAAAAGAGTCAAGCCAGTCAAGAGAATCCAACTGAATCAAGGAAACATCCAAAATGTTGACTAGGTCAGTCAGTCAGTCAGATTTTAGTCTATATTTCGTGGTTATGTTCTTATGCTAATCCAAGATCCACCAAGTGAGGAGAGTAGCTATGATGGATCATTACTTATTTTCTTTGATTATTGTCTGTTGAATGTTCACTTTGATTTTAGGGCCATGATGATTTAGGATAAATGCGGTTGGCGCTGTCACTTATCTGGCAGCCACCCAGTTCCATGATCTGAGCTTAACCTTGGGAAAGAATTAGACATTCCTTCTCTTTTATCTGCTTGTTTATTTACCAAATAGAAACAAGAGCTTGTGGTTCTATTCAGATGGACTCTGGGTGCGTTGGAGTTCAATCTTGGTTTCTATGGTCTTTTCTTTATTTTAATCAAGAGCTCACGATGCTATCTAGATGGACTCTGGGTGCGTAGGAGTTCTATCTTGTTTGCTTTGGTCTTTTCTTTATGGAATAAAGAGCTCATAGTGTTATCCAGATGGACTCTAGGTGCATAGGATTTCTATCTTAGTTTCCTTTTTTTGGTTTATTCAGAGGGAAAAGCAGTATCCAGATGGTCAATATCTGGGTTCTTATGGCTCTCTTTCTTTTCAAATAGGGAACATAGCTGCAAAAAATGAAAAAATTATAGTAGTTTCATACATGGTAAATCATAAATTTCATACATCAATAAGCATCTCATATAAAAAAACATTTCATTTCCACTATCATGCATAAACATGTCAGTATCATAGGAAAAACATAGCATAAATCTACGAGTTTGAATAATAGAATCGCATTGCATAAAGAATTTCAACATCTAAAACATAAATCATGTAGAAACCATACATATATCAAGTAAACTAGTAGATGCATCTCATATAAATATCTAAGTACAATGAACAATTGCAAGTCTAAACAGAAGGAGGTAATCAACATATATATCAATAAATATCAGTGTGTCGAGATACAATAAAGGATAAAGCCTCAGAGTATATCAAAGGAACATCACTACAAAAATGGAACATGATACAAAAGAGGAAATGGTATCAAATCAGCATGTGCTACCCCCACCCTCGCCGTCATGTGTATAAGGGGGTGGAATATTAGACACAGGTCTCTGTGAGGAACTAGGAACACCAACACCACTACTATGTGATCTCTATGATCTATGAGCCCTACTAGATCTCTATGAGGTTGTATAGCTCAAAACCCTTTGATAAGTAGGAACTATACCCTCATAGTGGCACCTCTAATACTCAATCTCTCTCTGAGCATCACACACAGATCTATAATATCTATCCAAAACATCCCAGTGTGAAGCATCATGTACACTATCAATAAATGAATGGACCTCAGCTTGAGCATGTCGCTCTCTAGCCTCCCCCACCATCATCCTGGCCTCAGCTACTATAACCCTAGCCTCTAAAGTAGTGGCATGGGCATCAACGTAAGTAAGTGTAGCTTGTAAATAGGAAACCTACTGAGTGAGTCTATCCAGATCGATAGGATCTACATCCATTCCTCCCATGGCCACATCTATGTCCCCCTCCTTAGCTCTATCACCCAATCCCTCATCAACCCTCCCCCTCACCACCCAAGAATCCTCACTCTTAGAATCCTTTCCAGTACTTCTACCTATACTGCCATTGCCAGTGGAAGAGCTCGAACCAGCGCTCTCGACATCCAAGGCCCCAATATCAATATCTATAATCTCCACATCCACATCCTCCAAAATCACCCTCTCCTCCTCTCTTGGAGCCAATACAACACCAGTATGCCAACATACTCTCTGCACTAACTAAGGTGCCTCCTCCTCCATCGCCTCCTCATCCTCCAAAATGGTCCTCAATCCAACTCTTTGACTACCGCTCTACCCACCTCTCATCCGAACCCCACCATTAGCACCCCCAGGACCAGGATAATCTCCACCATCATCTCCCCTCCCCATCCTCCATCTCTACCTCCATCCCATCCTCCATCTTGGCCCACATCCCTACCTCCATCTTGGCCTCCAACTCTACCTCTATCTTGACCTCCATCTCTCCCTCTGTCTTGATCACCCCTACCTCATCGTACCTGTCAGAACCTCCTCAGGATAGTCCTAGATACGAGATGAGAGACATCTATAAGTGAAATAGGATGGGTTTGTGCCCACTGAGTATCATACTGAGGAGTGGTGCCTGCAAAAGATCAAATTCAAATATCAGTACCACATCAGATAAAGAAAAAAGTATCATAAAGCAGATAGACTAAGAGAGAAGTAAGGAGACTAAACAAAACATCATTGCACAAACATACCTTCATGAACAGTGGTTGATCGCCATGTCCACAGAATAAGAAGTATGCCTACAAACTCAGTCCATGAAGCATCAAGTGATATGACTCCACCCCAGACCAAATCATCCCTCGACCTATGAGAAAAATAGGCATATGTATCAGACACATCCTACTACTCCCTGAACTATCGCAACACCCTATCAGTGTTGTGAAAATCAATCATATGTACATGGTCAGTGACATGAACAATTAGATATCTCTGTTGACAGAAAAAAGGAAGATGGATATCCTCTCCATCCCACACAAGGAACTCTCTATACAATCTCTAAATGAATTAGGGCATCATATCTAACTACTGACACCAAAACAAAAAATGACCCATGTGGGTCTGAACTATGGCTCCATCATACATGAACACATAAGGCCTATCTACAGGCAGACCATGAGAACCAATGGGATGGAACACAACAATGTGCTCCCACGCTCATATCTATAGAAGGGTAGCACCACAGTTGAGCAACTTACCATTAAGGTAAGCCATGTAAAACATATGATAGTGCATATGAGCTAGCATGCATGGCCCCCATGCATATACAATATGATCATAGATCATACTCTGCAATACATAACCAAAGCCAATAGATAATTCTTGTTGGCGTCGATCAGGGCATAAGATGCTACATATCAAACTACCTAATAAGGTAGACAATCCAACAATGCCCAGGCCAAATCGGGACCATGGAATATCATATATGCCAAACAAACCAAGCTGATCCTGCGGCAATCCAGATAACTCAGTCAAGGCAACAATACCAAGACAGGTGGCATACTCAACAAGCGCACCCTAGATCGGAAGTTGAAGAATATGTTAAACATCCTCTAATGTAACAGTACACTCTCTAGTGGGTAACCAGAAAGTGCATATCTCTGAATGCCATCGCTCTACAAGAGCTGAGATCAAACCCCTATTGGTCATGATCTCTAGCATATAACAAATATAATATAAACCTAACTCTCTAAGAACTGACCTCTCATCCTAAGAGAGCTAGAACTTGTATACAAGTCCCGTCGGTCTAGACTCTCGATAGTGGAAAATCCTCCCGATGAACTGCACATGGAAATAAATCAAAAATATATCAATATCAGTCATAGAGAGAAGAGTCAGCAATCAACATAAACAAAAATGAGACCGAGCAAATCTAGGAAATAGTTAAAATAGGCAATTGCAGAAATAAACCCTACAAGTGTGGTACTTTTATGCAATTTTGAAACAAAAAAGGCAAATGTGGCAAACAAAAGGCAATTGCAACATGCAAAGCTGACAATTAAAACTCTTTTATCAATTGCGGCTTACAATTAGCAATTGCGGCATTTAAACCACAATTGCGGCAAAATTGCAGACGATTGCGGCAAACTTGGCAAACTAACAGAAAATAATAATTTTTCAAAGTGACAAATAAATGCATTAATGACACGCAAAGAGAGAATACTCACCAGAAGTCTTGCACCAACTGGCCTCTAATACATCCGAACTTGGTCAGAAATGTGTGTGACACTAGGTAAGCCCATCATCGCATGAAAACAGGAGGAAAAAAATAGAAAGCTAAGGACAAACTCACCAAGACTCCGAGAGCTCCAAGAAGGCAATGTGACAAATGAAGGGAAAACTTGGCTACTTATAGGGAATCTAAACAACCCTAATTTCTCCATAACGTCAGAAATTTTTTCCCGGTCCCCGAAATATTTGACAATCAATATCAAGGGCAATATAATGAGTTTTTCAAATCAGTCAACTACCTAGATTTAGAAATTGCAGTTTCAACAATTTAACGCTCATGTCGTGACTTTTTGCTCAAATTTGTTGAGGGGGCATAAATACACCTAGTATCACTGGGGCAAGATCAAAATTAGAGAATCTTTGACACAATACGACAAGTCACATTGTATCAAAGAGGGGCAAATGTAGACACCCTAAAATGGACAGACTTGCAACTTTACACTAAAAACACTAATTTTCATCTATTAATTAATGGTTTTTTAATCATTATTTAATCATCTATTTTCCTATAAATTCATTCCCCAAATCATCTAATCAAATTCCAAAAATTAATTAAATAATTAATTTTATTTAATTAATTAACCTTAATTGATTAATTACCATTAATTAATTAATTAAATACAATTTCCTATAGTTTAAATTGAAAGATTTAAACTTACTAATTAATTTAATTTAATTTCATTCAATAAAGTAATTCTTAATCAAAAAGAATTCAATTATCTCATATGTTGAAAACTTTAATTACATAAATGAATTAAATATTTATTTATTTTCAAAGAAATAATCCTTAATCAGATCACATGGGTTACTCCACCCATCTCTCTAGATCACATGGGTTACTCCACCCATCTCTCCAGTTCACATGGGTAACTCCACCCACCTCTTCAGTTCTAAAAGGTAACTCACAATTAGCTTTTCAGTCAACCAAACTCTATCTCCTCTTTACCAATTGAAGAGGTGGAGTTTATTGATGGCTTCTCCAGTTCCCTTTGATCTCAACCGTTCATCTCCCTATCTTTGGGATTTATCTCAACCATTCATATCATCCCCAATTACTATATAATAAACCCTTCATAGCCATTTGAAGGATCCATGATTTCAATCTCTCGTGCGCCATTACTCCATCAGTTTGGTTCTAGCATTCAAGTCATCTTGCGATCACACACACATTTCAAGTATCGAGTTCTCGACGCTTCTCAAATCATAGACACTTCCCACACCAATACTCTGCATCAAAAATAACCTTTCAAAAGGAGTAGAGAGAGACAATAGAAGCTTCAAGAATTTTGGGGTTTGCATTCATTTGTTTTCCTTTCTTTTCTTGTACATTTTATTGGTTATGTTTTAAGTTATTCATTATTGGTAGCTTTTGTGTATTGGATTTCTATCATTTTAAACCATTGTTGCTAACCCCCGCCTTTAGAAAGCTTGGGAACCACAAATCATGAAAGGAGACATACAGTCTCAACAATGGTATTTGTCCTGGTGTGTCTACCTGTGTAGAATCTGTTGTAGTGTCTTGTTCATCGGTTTGGTCTTAGACAATAGTGACATCTTCATATTTCTATATCTGATCTATAGGATCTACTTCGGTAACATCAATGTTTGTATTATCTGGCCATGTTTCATCTACAATGTCCATATCCTTGTTGGATTTAGTGTTTAATGATTCTTCATTAACATCTTCATCAATTATAAGAATATATTCAGGGCTCTGTTTAGCCTGATCATCTTTATTTTGTTTCTTTTTAGTAAGATCAATTTGTGACTTGGGAGTTGTATCCTTTTTAGGTATATCAAGTATCTTTCTCCATTCAGCCTCACTCTTCATGTCTAGCTCAATTAGATGTCCTTGAAGTACTTGGTAGGCTCTTAACTTTGGTGAGAACCATTTGAAGTGTTTCTTCATCCTTTATTCAATCTCCTCCATTTTAGATTCGGGAGGCATGACAGAAACTAGGGCTCTTTCCCTAATCTATTTCTCAGAATGTAATGCAAATGTCCATCTTGCCGACAATATATTCAAAATTTCTTTTGGAATATTATCTTCCAATTGTATTGGAACATATTTGAGTGCACACATCATTGTGATAATTTCCTCTTCTATTTTATTTTGATCCTCGGGATCCAATGTTATCTATTTCTTATTCTTGCGATCATTTGTTGTATCCGATTTGATAATAGAAGCACATACATCATAAATTGTAGAAGGTATTATGTTCTTGATAGCTTGTACAAATTTTTCATCCTTTTCAATGTCATCAATGTCTTCCCTTGTTCTAAGGAACTTGTTAGAATAGTCCCAAAGGATAACTAGGAGGGAGCGATGAATCAGTTATCAGCTAATTTAATTCTTTTCTTTTATTAACTCCAGAATATAGTAAAGTAAATGCACATTTAGATAACACAATAGACAACACCACGATTTGGTTACGGGGAAACCAAATTGTAAAAACCTTGGCGGGAATTAACACCCATAATGAACTATACTTGTTTATAATAATCCCTATTAGAAGATCTTGCAATCCTGTTAGGAGTTGTTCTTTAAAATGTAATAAGTATAGTGACCTGGTTAAGCACCTGACCCTGTTAGGAGTCTTCTACAAATAACCCTGCTAGGAGTTGTTCTTTAAAATGTAATAAGTATAGTGACCTGGTTAAGCGCCTGACCCTGTTAGGAGTCTTCTACAAATAACCTAGTTAAGGGTGAGGACTCACTGTCCAAAAGCTCACTGCTTCAATGGTGAAGGCTACAACCTTCTATAGAATAGATATGCACTATATCTGATGATGAACTATAGAGTAGACCTACTATCTTGATCAGTTCCAGTGTATTTAATCTTTCACTTCTTCTTCACATAGATCCTTGATGAATGAAACACAACTGATATTCTGCTCTGTACATTTTCTGTCTCTTTTCTTATCATTCACACTTAGTGTTCCACAAATGACTTGCTATAAGTATCTTCATCAAAGTATGAGATCATGGGAACTGTTAAGAAACTCTTCATAACATCCTTGTCAGCTTAACTAACCACACAAGCATAATTACAACCGTGTAATATAAACTAAATAGACATGACACTTCACTAAGTCGACCTCACCAGATTAACTCTAACTTTGCAATCTTGTTGAAACATGTTTGGCACCTTTAGATAACTATCATCAACTCATAACTTAACTTGAATATACACACGCATATCCTGAAGATAGGTGAAACTCAAGAACTAATGCAATGCGTCGGCTCTATACAAACAAACTCCAAAAACTATAACTGCCACATAACAAAATTACACAACACAACTGAAAATTCATATCTGAGTCTGTGTGTAAAAACAAAAAATCAACAACGTGTCTACCACAAGAATATAACCATGCAAGGCTTGATATCATCATTCTGATAAGTACATATAGAACACTATTGTATGTTATATGTTGTCAGCAATGACAAACATACAATCAACTAGCTGCCAGAAGTAAATCTCCAACAATCTCCCCCTTTGACATTGATGGCAACATATGATATTAAAAACATCTTCAGTACATGGTGTCTTCTTTCTTTTTACGATCTTCTCAATATCCTCATCAAAGATTCCTCTATAATGTTGTAGCTCCTCTATCTATATTTATACTAACCCAGAGTATATACTCCCCCTTACTATATACTCCCCCTTTGACATTAATGGCTAAGGGCACCATAAACAATTAGGCATAGGTACTACTCCAAAAGTAGAGTAGTCAACCATTCATCAGTCACTTGATGACTGATGTTCTTGCTACTTTATCTAATCAAACTTAGGAGAGGGAATTACTCCCAACTTCTCCCTGAGATATTCAAAAGTATCTTTTGATAAAGGCTTTGTGAAAATATCTGCCAACTGTTCTTTGGTGCTCACATAGTTCAATTTTACCTCATTATCTGCAACTTTTTCTCTAAGAAAATGGTATTTAATCTCAATGTGCTTTGTCTTTGCGTGCATCACAGGGTTCTTGGACATGTTGATATTACTGGTGTTATCACAGTGAATAACAATGGGATATTCAACCTGTATACCAAAATCTTTAACCATCTGCTTGATCCAAACCATTGTTGAACAAATCAATGCTGCTACAACATATTTAGCTTCTGCTATCGACTGAGAGATACAATTATGCTTCTTGTTTACCCAAGAAACCAACCTATCTCCAAGAAATACTGCTCCTCTAGAAGTACTCTTCCTGTCATCAAGAAAACCTTCCCAATCTACATTTGTATACACATGAAGTTGTACATTCTCTGATTTAGGATACCAGAAACCATAGTCTATAGTTCCCTTTAGATATCTAAATGTTCTCTTTATTTCCATTAGGTGATTCTATTTTGGTTTAGCGGAAAATCTACCAACAATGCTAAATGCATTAGATATGGTTGGTCTACATTGAGTAAGATATATAATTTTTCAAATCATAGAATTAAACAATGTCTTGTCAACTACTACGGAATCATCTTCTTTAGAAAGCTTGCTTCCTATTATCATAGGAGTGCATACTGGCTTACAGTCTTCCATCTTGAAATTCTTCAATATTTCCCTCACATATTTGGACTGATTTATGAATATTCCTTATCTGTCTGCTTGATGTTCAATCCCAAAAAATATTTTATAGGACCAATCATGCTCATTTCAAATTCATTCTACATTTCTTTTGTAAATTCTGCACTAATCTTGTCATTACCTCCAAAGATAATGTCATCAACAAATATGGCAACAAGTAATAGTCCATTAGGTGTCTCTCTTATGAATAGGTTACAATCTGCTACTCCTTTCTTAAATCCAATCCTGGTAAGATAACTATCTAGTCTCTCATACCAAGCTCTTGGGGCCTGTTTAAGTCCATAGAGTTCTTTCTTCAATCTACATACCATGTCTGGTTTATCTGAAAGATTAAGTCCTTCAGGATGTTCTATGTAGACTTCTTCCTTCAAGTCACCATTCAGGAAGGTGGATTTGACATCCATTCGATAAAATTTGAAGTCTTTGAATGTTGCATAGGTCAAGAATAACTTGATGGCTTCTAATCTTCTCACATGGGAAAATGTGTTAGTGTAATCTATCCCTTCCCTCTACACATGTCCTTTACACACTAGTCTTGCTTTGTTTCTGACCACTGTACCATCTTCATTCATCTTGTTCCTGAATACCCACTTTGTTCCAATCACATTTTTGTCACTCAGTCTAGGGACCAATTCCCATGTATCATTTTTTATTGTTTGATCTAATTCTTCTTCCATTGCTTTCTGCCAATCATAATCCTTGCAAGCATCTTCAACATTTAAAGGTTCAATCTGTGAAAGTAAACATACCTCTTCATCCACTGTTAACCTTTTTTCTTTTGATCTAGTTAAAACACTGCTTCTCTAATCTCCAATGATATCATCATTTGAATGATGCCTAGATGTGAACTTTGAAACTTTTGGTGTAACATCCTCATCTATAATTTGTGATACTTCTTTGCTTGATTCAGGTTCATTACATGAAACATCAATGCAATCAAACATTTCTTCAATAACAATGTCTTTACTGTTAGGCCTGGGTTCATCCTCAATCATAGGTGCATATTCATAGTACGTCTCTTGAACCATGAAACTCTAATCAATCTTTACATGAGTACTTTCAATTATCTTCTTATATCTCAAGTTAAAACATCTGTATGCTTTTTTTTTAGTAGAGTAACCAAGGAAAATACCTTCATCACTTCTCGCATCAAACTTAGCAAAACCATCATCTCTCTTGATGTAGCACTTGCTGCCAAATATTCTAAAATATTTTACTATAGGTACATTACCAAACCAAAGTTCATAAGATGTCTTATCCATGCATGGCCTTAGTTGTGTTCTATTGATAGTATAGACTACTGTATTGACTGCATCTCTCCAATAGGTGTGCACAACGTTTCCTTCAATCATCATAGTGTGTGTTGTATCAAGTATGATCATGTTCCTTCTTTCTGCTATCCCATTCTATTGTGGGGTTCTGGGTGCACTCAACTATATTTTAATTCCATGTTCTTCATAGTAGTCATAAAACTGATTAGAGGTGAATTCTCCTCCTCTATCTGATCTCAGACACTTTAGTTTTAATCTAGATTAATTCTCCACTTTGGCTTTGAATATTATGAACTTCTCAAAGGCTTCAGAGTTCTCCTTTAAGAATGCAACCCACATCATCCTTGAAAAATCATCGAAAGACAAAATGAAATACCTTTCTCCGTAATATGATCTGGTTTGAGTAGGACCACATAAATCTGTATGCACTAGGTCTAACTTGTTTTCAGCCAAGTTCTGCTTGCCTCTGAAAGAGCTCCTTACATTCTTTCCCATAACACATTCTCTGCACATTGTGTCAACTGGTCTTGCAATACTTGGAAGGTCTCTAACTACCTTGACATTGCTTATCTTTACTATATTATCAAAATTAACATGATAGAGTCTCTTGTGCCATAACCAACTGTCATCCAATTTTGCAACAAAACAACTTACATCTGAATTGAGATAAAAAAACATTACCTTTTGTTTTGGAGCCTGATGCAATCATGTCTCCTTCTTTGTTGCTAATTTTTGGTTGTATTCCTGGTTCTCGTTTGTCTGCAAGAAGTTTTGTGACCCTTATGCTTATCTTTCCTAAACCTAGAAGTCTCTCAGTTCCTTATAATTTCCTAGTTGAAATTTTATAGGGTCTTCAGGTCAAAAATCCATGTAAAAGTACAAAAACCTCAAAACCCTAGATTTGTTCTCAGGCCAAAATGAGAAAAACCCTAAGATGATTATCTTACTTCTATTTCGGTGTTAATTTTTGAAAATCACTTAAGTCATGTGTTTTAAGTCATGGTTACCTATTCGTGTGATCCTGATGGCATATTATATTTTATCTCAAGACTTGGTGATTAGCTTATGTCAGGAAGTCTCTCAAATAATTGGAATATTCCTTCTATGTTATGAGACTTGGTGAAGCCCTTCAGTTGCGTAGTCTCCAAATGAGCAAACAAGTCAGCAATTTGTGACAGGGCCCACAGATTAGTCACGGCGTCGCATGAAAATACCAGCGATTAGTGAATTGGTCTCAAGATTTGGTGATTTCTTCATGTCACATAGTCACTGAATTGGTCTGCAGTTAAGTAAGTAATGCAAAGCTTATGTCGAGGAGTCTCCAAAAAGAATGGTGGTTAAGGAAAAGATACTGAGACTTTGCCACTAACCATATGCAATTTTGAGAGATAACACAGTCAGGTTGATGCGGGATTGAGATGATGAGTCAGCTTTTCATTCATTGATGCAAAGACAAGTGATGAAGGAGACATGTGTCCAAAGTTAAGTTGATTAATAAGCTTGTCACATAGTCTCCCAATGAAAAAAGATCATTCAATGATTAAGAGACTGTGTAAAAAACCTTTGTTGTCATGTAGTCTCTAGAGAATTTAAGGGTATAATAAATTACTCAGCGATTCAGCGAAAGTCATCAGATGCAATGATTAAAGGATCCAACGGTGGTCACAAAGTCTCTAAATGAAAGAGTCCCAAGGAAAAAGTACTCATGACTTGGAGATAAGGGTATGTTGTGTAGTCTCCAGATGAACCAAAGGGTAAAAGTGCTTGTCGCATTGTCTCTAAATGTTTTGTCACTTAACATTTGTGTTCAGCGATTAAGTGACCAAGGGTAGTCGTGGGGTCTCTTAAAAGGAAATAAACTTTCAGTGACATGGAGATAACCATAAAGGCTAAAGGTAACTATCAGTCATGGAGTCTCTGAATAAAATATGAGTTAGACTTTTCATCCAGCGACTTTGATTTACATAGTTGTGTGATCACCAGAAGTAAACTATGGTTAACCAAGAAAAAAAATATAACATGGTCGCTAGGTCTCTAGAAGAATCAAGGGTTAAAGACTAGGGTCAGCGACAAGGAGATTATACACATCCGTGTAGTCACTAAATATGAAATCATAAGAAAAGGAGGTAGTGGCTAATATGACAACATGAATCATTCAACATCCAATGAAAAGCTTGGATATTGATTACTATGTAGAAAAGGTAGCTGAGATGTATGACAGAGAGCCAATCACATAGAGACATGTCATCACCTTCAAATTTTATAAGGTTTTCTCTGAAGATACACATATATGAATTTGATTTCCTATCACACTCATGGGCTACAGCTAGGTTTTCAATTAATTCCATAGCATGTTGAATTGAAGACAAAATTGATGATTTTTTCAAATGATGAGCTGTGTAGTTGGAAAAAGTTACCATAAAGAGTTGATTGAAGCTTAATTTTAATTTACCTTGCTTTCAGATTTTTAGAATGAAGAAGTGCTAGGTATTCTGAGAAGAGAGAAGAAATTAGATAATTTGCAGAGTACTCAATTGATTAGAAGGTTTTGGTTTTCTGAAAACAATTCATAGAGAAGTAAAGTGAGTCTTGAGAAGAGATTTGCTTCAATATCAGTGAAGAAAAAGGGATTAAAACAAAGCCAACATGAGTAGAGTAGTTAGTGTAGCTTCTACTAGTGGGAGAAGTGAAGAGATAGATGAAGAGGCTAAGGGGAAATGGAATTACTCAGATGAATTCCTCAGATTGCTGCCAGGTTCAACTCAGAACAAGAGGGAAAATGCTAATATTCTTACTGATGACTATTGCAACATCAGGGATGCTGATACTCTGGGAACAATAGGTTTTTCCCTCTTTAACTACTTTTATAAAAATTCTGATAAAGCTATCCCAATTTCAAACCCTTGGACCTATGGTTTAGCTAGGTTAATTGTCCCTGACATCTACATAGATGTAGATTTGTTCTTAGGCCTTTCCAGTCATTATGATGTCTTGTCTAAGACAATTAAGAGGAATGATGGCACTGCCCTACTCATCCTAAATAGAAATTCATTTATGCAAGCTTTTGGATTGTATAGTACTATGTCTACCAAGATTGACATTACTAAGCAAGAGGTGAGGTACAATTTGAAGCTTGGTATTGCTAGGGGGTAGTTGCAAAAACACATGCTTAAGGAGGTGAGAAAACATCTTGATCCTATATCTAGGACAAGCCCTTATTACTTCAAGGACTTGCATTTCTACATTAAGTACATCGCCTATGCCCTGTGTAGAGTGCTAGGGATAGATGGGGAAGCGAAAAAGATTAATGTCGAGATATTGATGATGGTGCTGGATCTACAGAAGGTGCATTCCAGCACCAGCTATGACTATATACAATATATCATTGATAAGATGCATGAGGGATTAGTAGCAACTTAGAAGAAGATGGAGGACCCTAAGGAGAAAGAACCCAAGTTCTTACACTATTCCATCCTCATGCATCTCCTGTTGTATTTTAATTTTGTGATCATGGATGTAAACAATTTGAGTCCTCAAAATTTTTTTCGTGATGGCTCTAATCCCATTCAGTTTTGGGTAAAGGTTTGGAATTATACATCCAACTATTGTGCATTTCAAAATTGGATTGTGTATCCAATAGTATAGAGCATGGGCATCAGCAGGACAAGGCTCCCAATTAAGATCATACAGCTACTAAGGCCTAATGAATATTTAGATAAATGGGAAGGAAACCATAATTGGGGAGATTTTTTCCTAGAGGAGAATTTTACCATAATAAGGGTATATGGATGTATACATCCACCTCATATCTTTCCTTACCATGTACCAATGAGAGTGGTTGCCATGGAATTTATATGGCAATTATTATTAACAGATAATGAGAACTTTGCATCACACAAGAAGGGGACCTTAACCCCTAGACAGTTTAGAATTTCCAATTTTACTATTGGCAAAGGTGCCATTGATTCAATCAGCTAGTGGTTGGAAAGTTGCACAATGGGGGCAGCCTCATACAGATATATTGATCCTGAAGGTTTTATGGTAGGAGTCAAAAAGCTATACACACCCACAATCCCCAATACAAATGTTCATTGTGAATTTATTGAAGAGGATGTGACAAGAAACCTCCTTGATGAGGATGAGATCAAGACAAGGAGATCAAGGATTCAGGAATTGCTGAACCTATAGACACAGATCAAAAGAAATGGGTTGGATTTTGGAGGTTTCTACCCTAATTTGTCATATTTTGACAGAATAAAAGCCATGATTGACAATTTTTATGTGCTTTGTGAACAGCTTGAGAATGTTCTTGACAAGAAAGGAGCCCAAGAGCCAGATTATTCAGAGTCTGAGTATGATAGCAGTAGTGACAGTGACTATGCCCATCCAACTAGATATGCTCAACCTTAGTAGAATGTTGCAAAGATACCACGGTTACAGGGGGCTAAGGGCCACATTATTGATTTGATAGAGGCCACACAACCCGATGATGTAGAGGAGCCTTTAGCCAAAATGAAAAACATGGAAGTAGGCCAGCCTTCAGTTGAGAAACAAGAAAAGAAAAAGGATAGAGAAAATGCCCTATTTCCTGGAAATAGGTTATATGACCATAACCTAAGGAAATTAATAAGGCAGGGAAAGAAAAAGCAACCTGACATGGAGGAAAATGTTGAATTACCTCTCAAGGCTTGTATTGATGAAAGGTTGATACATCAACAACAGTTCCTAAATGATGATAATTTCATCAAAACTGAGGAGTTTAAAGACTTCCTACGATGGTACAAAAAGGAGAAAATTAGGGCTCAATTGAATGTTGATGGGGAAGAGACAGTGACAAATGAGGCCCTAGTGGCCCTGCAATCATATGACCCAGATAACGAGGAAATCCCACCTGATGAGGCTAGAAAAATGGTATTGATTAGTGTCATGTTTCTTGCCGAAGGTTGGGATTTGGCTTCTGCCTTCATAATTGATCAAATGCAAAAGCAGCCAGATTTGAAAATGGCAAGTGAAGTGCAAATGGGAGATATAATTAAAGGATTTGGGTATAGCCCAAAATCTTAGGCTATTGCCATGTGGAGCCTTTGCCCTAAGGACCAAAAACCTCAGCTGGTAAACATTCAAAAAAACATGGTAGGCAACCAAATGGTCTAGTCAGTGCAGAATACATGGGATTTGGAAATATCCCAGATCATGACACATTGGGCACACTTAAATGAGGAAAAGACTAAACAACTGTCTAATAAGTGTAGCATATTGATAGAAGAGACTAGTGCATTGGCCAAAGACCAAGAATTGTGCCACATAAAAACACACCAGCAAGGTTAGGTGATTGAAAGATTATTGAAGGAATTAGAAGAGAAGCCTGAGGTGGTGTGTGTCTGCTCAACAACCTTTGCAAATTGAAGAAAAGGAAAAGTTAGAAGAAGTGGTTGAGAAAGAGGATGTAGGAGAGAAGAAAAATGAAATTGCTTTGAAAGCATTTAGGGGGATTTTACAACATATGATTAATATATTAAAGGATAAAACTGATGTTGTCCTTAATGCTTACAATAAATTGCCAACTTTACATACTAAGGTAATGGGGTATCTTGCTACATTGAATCCCTATTTTACCAAATGGTCTACCAGGGTGTAGTTGTTTGAAAATCTTGCATCTTTGCAAACCCTAAGATCAGATTTGCCTGAGATAGTAACAGAGGTGGAAGATGAGATCAAAAGGGTCAATGTTGCTCCCTCATTATTCAAGGGAAAATCGAATCAAATAGAGGTTGAATTGAGCCTCTTTTCTGTAGATTTTAATAGATTTGTTCCTTCCCTAAGAGGAGAAGATGATCAGCTAAAGGCCTTAGATGCCTGGAGGAATGAATTTGATAGCAAAATGCCTAATAATGAGGCATTTATTTTGGGATCAAATTTGGATGTTGAAGGATTTAATAAGATATTAAATGAGGCCTTCAAGGCAGAAACTGACAATAATAAGTTTTTAATGGATGTTTAGGGCATTACTGATGTTAGATGGGAGTGAAAAAAGGCATAAGTATAGGGTACTCAAGACTTCAAGTGGCCAACAGATGATGAAGTGACAGCATGGGAGCTGATGACTAGGCCAAAGAAGAAGAAGACTATAATTGAAGAGGAAATTCTAGATGAGGAGTAGAAGGGAACACTTGGCGCCTGACCAATGAGCATAGGGAGGTTAGATATAAATAGAGATGAGTGTAGGTTAGCCTGTAATGGAATTCACTCAGTCTTAATGTAACCATCATAATCTATCTTGAACATTGTCAGACAAAGGTTCCAGATTCTAGAAGAGACAAAGAATATCATATCTACATCCTCTATTTTTGTCGTCCCACTGCTTCTAAATTCTCTTGTTTTGTCTTTTTCTATTCTTTTAGGGTTAGGTTCCTTAAACCATTCGAAGCTTGTTGCATCCTAAAATAAAGGATTCCAAGATGGTTAAGGACCTATATATAGGACCAAAGTTGTGATTGTTAAGGGGGAGATGAGATATAATTGAAGACAGACCTTTTGATTTCTATCTGTGTTTTGAGCTTTTTAAGCCTTTATATGTACTTGAAGCAGAATATATGAATAAAAATATAGTACAATTTTATTCTACATTGTTGTTGTCTCTTTGCTTATTGTATGCACTCTTTTATGTCTAATTTGTAAGGCATGTTAAACATACTGGCTATAAGGTAGCTATTTAATTATTTGCAAGCTTCTTCTAAGGGGAGAATTAAACTTTGTGAGTAGTTTCAGAGAGTACTGCAGTAACTAAGGATTTGATACAATATAGTA
>MU226547.1:5880427-5892785 GCA_018584345.1 Thuja plicata | reverse complement strand
TGTAATTTATTTTCCAATGGCATCATTCACTTCATTCTTATATTGCACATTGAATAACTTCACCATTGAGTTTAAAGTATCACTAGTCATCCTCCCCTTAAGCTTTGCTACCCTTGAACTATAGATGAAAAAACTTAAAATCATGTTTAGTGGAAAGTACTAGTATAGATGGTATGATTATTCTTTAAAGGGTACTAGCTCAATGGAAGAGCACCTACTTCACAAGTAGGAGGATGATGGTTCGATTCCATCATGCCTTAGTATGACTAAATATATGACTAAATTAATGACTAAATATATGACTAAATTAATGACTAAATATATGACCAAATATATGACTAAATAAATGACCAAATAAACGACCAAATAAATGACCAAATAAATGACCAAAGAAACTACCAAATGACCAAATAAATGACCAAATGACCAAATAAATGACTAAATAAACTATCAAATGACCAAATAAATGACCAAATAAATGACTAAATATATGACCAAATAAATGACTAAAATAGTTTAATCATAAATTTGGTCACGAGATAAATGACCGGCAATAAACTACCACTGGTCACGTGACCAAATTTGGTCATTTATCTATAATTTTTGGTAGTTTATTTGGTCATATATTGCTATTTTTGTACTAGTGTACATTTATAACAAATTCCTATGAATGAAGGTGTGAATTTAGGAATATATTTTATTTTTCTCCTGCAAACATTTGATGTGTGGCCTGGCCTTCCACAGTGATTGCATGTCATCTTTTTTGGTCTTGGATTTGCATAGACATTCTTTGGATCAACTTGGTTTGGTGAGTATTCATTTTTTATAAACCCTAGTCTGGTATTATTGTTG
Organism: Thuja plicata; assembly: GCA_018584345.1. NCBI lineage: Eukaryota > Viridiplantae > Streptophyta > Pinopsida > Cupressales > Cupressaceae > Thuja > Thuja plicata. The sequence continues at coordinate 5,891,933 of MU226547.1, read as the reverse complement.
AATCTTCTTTATCCATCCAGAAAATCATCCATCCTTTTGGTGCTCACTTCAGCTCTCTTGATCATGTCATTATTTTGTTGCTGAATTCTCACTTCATGTTTTAGCTTTTCATTTTCTTCTCTTAGCTCACCGATAGATTCTACTATTTCAATGAGTTCTATATTCATTTTGTTTGCCTCTTGACTCATAAGAATAATCTAATTTTTTATCTCATGATGATGTTCTGTAAGTCTTTGTATTTTTTACTGTTTCTCTTGTAGATTTTCAGTAATATTCCTCATGTCATCAATAGCTAGTGTTCTTTCTTGCTCAGCTTGTCTAGCATTGTTCATGACATCAATCATTCTTACCATCAATGTCTCTTGACTGATTTTCAGAGACTTTACTTGACCAACCATATGTTGATTGATTTCATTCAGATTTGTGATGCTTCCTTCTGATGTGTTTGATGCTTTGTTAGTTATAGATCATGAAGACTCAAATAGATTAGGTATCTCTTCCTCTTGGTATTCTATTTCATTACAGTGAGATACCATGATCTTTCTTTCATCTAGCATTTGTCTCATCTTGATTCTAACTTCTTTATACTGCTCATAGAAGATCTAAATTTCCCGCTTCTGATTCTCAATAATCTTGTCAAGATTGTACTTCTCCATTGTATGATCTTTTCTCTTGAGTCTTGAAACTTTTCCAATTAAGAGATCTAGCTCTGATACCATTTGTTGGAAATAATGGGAAGTATGTACTAAGAGGGGAGGGGTGAATCAGTACCTCTCAAACTTTTATCTCTTTTAACCTTTATCCATTTAGTAATCCATTGTATTACCAACCATCTATTCTATACTATCTTTGTATAAGTTATATCAATTCATAAACTTAATAAGCATGTAAATATTCATAGAAGCATTTATTAAATATAATGAATCATAACACAAGATATGATAATGCAGAAAACCACTGTTTGAAGGTAAAAACTATGGTGGGGATGGCACCCACAAAAACTTCACTATCTACAGATTGGAAAGGCTTGGTTAATGATTACAATTTTGATCACCTCTGATGATCTAACTTATTAGGAGTATTATGTGGAGAATTTTTAAGGTCTACTCTGTTAAGATCTTTAGCAACATTGTTTAGTGTGCACTCGGTTAAGAGATTTAAAAGGGATTGTTAAATCAACCTTTCTTCAAAGGATTTCTTCTATTTTCTACACTTGTTAGAATATAGACAAAAATACTCATTGACCCGAGTGTATGCAATTTTCAATTTTTGATTAAAGATATATTAAAATCATATGTACAAAGTATCACATAATGTGATTGATTAATACCTCTATTGCTTGGTAGCCTTGATTCTTGGTTCTTGATAACCAAATTAATCTTTTGTTGTTCTTGCTTGAAACTTTCATTCTGATCCATAGATGTGCTCCTTGGATAATATCATCCTCACATCTATCATGAAATTAATTATTACACATATATTTATATAATAGATTAACCTAATTTAGTTTCACGTATTACAAAGATAACTCTATGACTAAAGGTTTACAACTTGACCTTGAACTCCTAGTTTGCATGTTTTTAATCAGTTAGACTGATTAAAACAATTACAATTATCTTTCTTGTCCCTCAAGAAATGGTTTTAAATAAAATATAAAATCTAAATATTAAATATAACTGTTTTATCTAATGTGGAATTTAGATCCACTTTTTTGGGGATATAACTAACTTTTGGAGTCTGATGCTTGGGTTGTTCTAAAATTATTTTGGTGTTCCTTTTTTGAACTTTCCGTTAGGTTCCCTATCTCTGTCGGGTTCCTCTATTTCCTTCTTTATTGGTTTATATTGTAACCTTCTTGTTGGGTTCCTCTATATCATTTTCACGTTGCACTTTCAGTTTACACTGTAAAATTTGTGTCGTCGAGTTTCTCTATACTTAGCACTTTCAATCTAAACTGAAACCTATCTTTCAGTGTAGTGTAACCAATGGTTCAAAAAAATATTTTCTCTTTGCATATACTAATGGAAAAATTAATGTCTTAAACATGTTGCACTAGATTCAATGAGGAAACCCAATTTGGGAAAAATCCCCATGGGAATTCTCACCCACAAAAAGAAATACTCTTCCAAAGTATGCTCGATTAAGAGCCAATCCAATTAAAGATTACAATGCACATTTGTTATATGTAACCCTGTTAGTAGTTTCCTAGCTAGAAGGCATAAACATTCATCCTATAATGTTACCTTTCTCAAGGATTTACAAAAATATTTGTTAATTCCACTTGGTTAAGATATTTTCTATTACAAATATTAGTAAGAAATAGTGTACTAAATTAATCTGTGATTCTATAACTACCTTTTTCTTGATCATATCTCTTGTGCACTCTCTGAAACTACTAGCATCAACAACCCATAAGTCTCTTCTCTGGGCTTGATCTCCATCTCTTTCTCTACTTTGCTTGGTAGCACTTCAACTTTCTAGCATCTTTGTATAAACATAATTTATCAACAATATATATGCCTTATAATTGCCTCTTAATCTCATTGATTAGGTTTTCCTTCAATTGCACACAACCATCAGATCATCTCTTATGAACTGATTCAATAGATCTACAACTCGGTTAAACAGTTAACTTCACCTTGGTGTTTGATTTAAGAAATACAAATCCACAGAACCCAAAGAGAACTTGCAAGCAAAAACAAGTCACAAAGAAGTAGAGAGAAGAAAAGGCAAAGTATGTATTCTCAAAATATGCAAGATTATATTATCAAACTAAAAGAAATTAGAAAATATACAATAGATCAATCCTTATAAAAGGAGATAAAAACCTAAAAGGGAAACCCTAAAAGGTAACTAACCTAGGTTGCATTATAATAATTAATTATTATATGCATAAAGTTTATGTTAAGTATAATATAAATAATGAGTGACTTAATAATTTAATTAATAAGAAAATACCTTATTACTCTAACACCCCCCCTTAAGATAAACTTAGGGAGTAGCTAAAAATATAGAAACTGCTACTAAAAGAAAAAAAAAAAAATGGGTCCTGGCAACAAAGGTTTGATCAGGTACCCAATCACAACCAAATCTCTGTAAAGTGGAGAAATAGAGAAAACCATGTGGGAAAACCCCTACTCTAAAAAGAGATGGAAAGAAATTTGAAGAACACCAATGAAGCATGAAACTAAAAAAACTCTGTCAAACAAATGATCTAAAGAACCTCCACAGAATGAAACATGACCAGGTGGAGAAGACTAAATCTAAAGAGATAATCAATCAAAGATGGAAGATTTCTTCATGGCCTCCAAAAATTGGAATTAAAAAGTGTTCATATGGTAATTGATCCATCTAACCGATATGTATAGGTACACAACCACTGCAATCACCTAGTACATAGGAACAAATACTGAATACATATCTCACTCTATCCAACCAAGAAAGCATTAGATACAACGGAACCCCCTATAATGCTTAGAGGTAAGACAGGTACACTAAAATAGAATGCAAAAACTCTTGCAAAATAAAGAGCCAAGAACATCAAGACTGTAGAAGAAGTACAAACATCTATAAAGGCATATATCATCGACACATAATGAGGCTAATGTCATGGAAGGAACACTCACTTGACAAAGGCAGATGGAAAAAATAGTCAGCATGAAACCCCCCATGACACTTTATAATGTAGTGTGAGTACAAAAGGACACAAAGATGTCCTAGATCCTGAAATACAATAGAGTGGCACTTTATCTTAGTGTGTTTGCATAAAATTGCTACAAAATATGTCAATAAAGGTCATAAGAGATATAAGTCTACTACAACAGATAGTAAAGCCCAAGATGATTCATCCCAAGAAACAAAAATGATCCCTGGACCTGAAACAACCAAGATATCCACCATAGTGGAGAAAAGAAAAAAGGTGAATAGAATATTCTTGGAGAATAATATGGAAACAAAACCAACATCATCAGAAACATCAGAGATCAAGCTTTCCAATGATATAAGGTTTTCCCAAAATTGAGATCGGATGCTCAATATATCTCCCTAAGAGTGCAAAATGGAACCTATACCTTTGACTAGATAAATAGGTAACCCAATAGCATCAAAAACTAGAATAACCATCGCCACAGAAAAGGGCTCAAAAATATATTTCCGACAATATATGATTTGTAAAACAATACTTTCGTATGACCAAGATACGGTCAAAAAACCATCAACTACTTTTTGAGGCAAAATAAATCAAACAAATGACATTTGAAGGTCGTCAACGTTTTGCTCATTACGGACCTACGTTGATGTAGGTACTACATCAGCACTGACGCAGGTACCTTCTATGTTAGTACTTTGTTGACATCACTTTTTTTCACATGCAATTGTTATAAAACAAAGCTTTATTTGGAAAAAAAATTTGAATTTTTTTTATTTTTAAATCAATCTTTTTGATTTTTTTTTTTTAATAAAGCATGTTTTTTAATTTTTTTAATTTTTTTTTAATAGAAAAATAAATCGCCTTAGTAAACATGTATGATCTGGGGGTATTTTTTTACCTCATATTACAACTATGTCTAAATTGGACATGTCTTATATGAAAATAAGGGTTTTTGGGTGCTACAAACTCAACAGTGAGGTCTATTTGAGCTCAAAGTGCACCAAAAAATAGTGAACCCCTATTGCAATAAAAAAAGGCTTTAAAAAATTACAGTTTGATCCATACAAACCATTTTTTCTCTGATAGCTTCAAGCCCCTGAACAAGTTACAACAGATCTAAGCTCTGATACCATCTTGGATTTGAGAAATACAAATCCACATAACCCAAAGAACACCTACATGCAAAAGCCTGTCACAAAGAAGTAGTGAGAAGAAAAGCCAAAGTATGTGCTCTGAAAATATGCAAGATTATATTATCAGACTAAAAGGAATTAGAAAATATACAATAGATCAATCCTTATAAAAGGAGATCAAAACCTAAAAGGGAAACCCTAAAGGTAACTAACCTAGGTTGCATTATAATAATTAATAAAATAATTAATTATTATACGCCTAAAGTATAGCTTAAGTAAAATAGAAATAATATGTGACTTAATAATTAAATCAAAATAATTTAATTAATAATAAAATACCTTATTACCCTAACACTTGGAACTTGCATTTTCTTGAAACTCACAGCTTTACTTTTTTCCTCTTAATCTTCATCTCAGATCTTCAACTTGATTTTTCATGACCGTAGATCTTGTAACAAAAATCATCTTTATCCTTAGCATCTTATAGATCTTTGCACCTTTACATTAAATTCATTTTTCTCCTTGAATTCAATCTATGTTTTGTTCTCAGTGGCTCGGTGACTATCTTCACTTATTGTCTGACTTCGCTCGGTGACTAACCTATGCTCGGTTTTCAACTTTGCTTAGTGACTGACTTTGTTTTGCTCAACTGACTAACACTTCACATTACCAATAGACATCTCACTACTTGGTAACTAGGCTTGTTCCCTTTATCGACTTGATCTTTCTACTTTACCAACTTAACAACATCAAATGTTATGTGAAAAAAATAATATCAATAGTACCTCATCATTGCCTGATGTTTATTATATGCCCAATTAAGTTTATCTTGAATGATATGGAAACTTAATAGAAACCAGAAATCAATTTATTGACATCAATGACAAAATAAAAACTGATCTAACCATTCTACTTGCCTGTATTCTACTAAACTCGGTCTTCATCATCATTACCATCAGTTGGTTAACAATCAAGTTGGCCAAGAATGTAAAGACAATTTTCACTGACTTAAAAATCCTCCAAATTGGTCACCATAATCGATGTGCACCACCAACTCAATAGGAACATAATCCAAGAATATCCATACATTGGAAATAGTCACTCTTTGATGCATGGTATATTTTCATTGATTGTAACTACTATTATTACTCTTGGCCTTTTAGAAGACAAACAGTTTATGAGAGGATTTATATTTTTCCAAGTACTAAAACTAGTATAGAGACCAATCAGATAGTTTGCTATGGTTCGGAGAGTTTTTTTATATTTAGAGAATGCAATTTTAGAACAAGAATGTAGACATACTACTATGTTTAAACTGATCATCGTAGATTCTGGAGTTATCATATCTATGAGGTATCCAGTGAGGAATATTGGGTTGATAGATGTTTTGGGAACAAGATAGTTTGGTGAAATAGAGTTGGTACACTTGGAAAATCAATTTGGTTATCATTTTGGTGATTGTATATGGTAGAGCTGATATCAAAGGATAATATTTTTGGTTAGCAAGATTTAATTTTGTGTTTAGATCTTGTTTTGGTGCGAAGACTTCTACATGTTTCCTTAATTCTTATTTGGGTCAACAGAGTTTGAGTTTTGAGCTTATGATCATATATTTAAGATCAATATTTGATTACAAAGAGTGTGATAATGATGATAATGATTAGAATAATATGGTTGTTGGTGTAATTAAATATTCCTAGTTACACTTTACTTAATATTACTTAGGATAATGCATTTCATAGTAGTTTTTCATTGAGACACCTAAGAGTTTGCATCTTAATTGAGCACATGGTGTAGGAGAAATACCACTTTAGGTGGTGATAGTTGTTAACTCATGTGTGAGATCCAATTTTATTGCACACATATTACATTATAATCCTCATCATATTGCACATACTTCAATGCATATAGAGGATGATCCACCTTTGGTGGACATGTGATTCCACCTTGCATAGGTGATAGCTTATCTTCTCCTTATCGTTATGTCTTATTTCCTTATCTATATATGAAGGAAATTATTTTCTATAAACATAACAATAAGATCTCTATCTTCATATTTTCATATTGCATCATTAATACAATTTTATTCTTGTTCATATCATCTCTCTTGTATTTGTGATATTCTTTGACCTCTAGATTCTTGGTTCAATCTTTTCTATTAGAGTGTCTTGATTATCCTATTTGGAGAGATCTTGGTGCATGCATTGGAGGTCCATATTTTAAATCTAAATACTATCATCTTGTGGGAGCATTTTGGGTCAAATTTGACCTCACCATCCTGTTGGGGTGGCTGTTTTGGTGAAAATCGACTATAAACTTGCCCATATTTAGAGAAATTCAAATCTATGGAAAAAAAAAATGCACAGCAAACCATATGACACACTTGTGCAGTGATGGTACAATCCTTTTTAAAAAAAAATTATTCTGCATTTTTCTCCAATTCATTTTCATTGTTTTTTTATATATCCTTTGGCAAAAAAATTTGGTCTTGGTCTCTATAAAGTCACTATTTTGTCAACTCAGCAAAAACCTAGCACTACCCAACACTAGCCGAAGCCATCCCAACAGTGGTTGAATATACAAGTCATTCTCAAAATCCAAAGCTTGTTTATAGTACTTGCGAGCAGTTTATATATAAAAAGTTGCTAGCCTCCATGCACAAAAAAATGTGGGACTAATTTCAAAGTCCCACATGCAACCAGTTCATTGAGCTCCTGTAACCACGATTATGACCAAGCTTTAACCATGGCCAAGATTAGCTCACGACCCACACATCAGTGCCATGTAGGCTCCACATCTATAGCCTAAGTTCAAATCATAGACTGACATGTGGCCCCATGACTTAACACCTCCGCACAAAATCAGGTTCTGCTACATGGATAATGGTGGAGATTTGATTTTGAGCAGTTGATTTATTGTATGTTTGTCATTGATGACAACATATAATACACAGTAGTAATTCTGTATGTACTTATCAAAATGATGATATGAATACTTAGGTGGATAGATACATGTTTTTGACATGTTTATTATGTTATGTTCATACACGTAGACCCAGATATGATGTTTCAGTAAAGTTATGTAATTATGTTATTGGCAGTTACAGTTCTGGAAGTGTAACTATTTAGGGCTGATGTATATCATGTGTTTCTTGAGTTGCACCTATCTTCTATATATGAGTGTGTATATTTATGATTATTTATGAGTTTATGATATTAATCTAAAGGTGCCAAACATGTTTCAAGAAGATTGCAAAGTTAGAGTTAATTTGGTGAGGCCAACTTAGTGAAGTGTCGCGTCTATTTAGTTTATACTTGCAGGATTGTAATAATGCTTGTGTGCTTAGTAGAGCTAAGAAGGATGTTATGAAGAGTTGTCTTATAGGTCCCATGATCTCATAATTTGAGGAAGATACTTATAGAAAGTCAAAGGTGACATGCTAAGTGTGAATGACACAAAAAGACAAGAAATATGTACATAGCAGATTATCAGAGTTGGTTCATTCATCAAGAGTCTATTTGAAGAAGAAGTGAAAGATTACAATAAATTGGAACTGATCAAGATAGCAGGTCTACTCTATAGTTCATCATCAGATATAGTGCATATCTATTATACAGAAGGTTGTAGCCTTCACCATCAAGTAGTGAGCTTTTGGACAGTGAGTCCACCACCCCTAACAGGGTTATTTGTAAAAGACTCCTAACAAGGTCCGACCCTTAACCAGGTCACTATAATTATTGCATTGTAAAGTACAACTCCTAACAAGGTTGAGATATCTTCTAATAGGGATTACTATAAACAAGTATAGTTTATTGTGGGTGTTGATTCCCACTAGGGTTTTTACCATTTGGTTTCCCTGTAATCAAATTGTGTGTTGTGTACTATGTTAGCTGATTAAGCATTTACTTTGTTGTATTCTGAAGTTAAAGAACTAAAGTTACTGATAACTGATTCACCCCCCCCCCCTCTCAGTTATCCTTTGGGACTATTCTAACAATTGGTATCAGAGCCAAGTGCCTTAGAGAAGAAGCCTAATAGCTTAAGGTAGATTAGATGTCTTACTTCAGAAAACAAAGCCCTAAGTTTGACGGAGAAAATTATCTGGATTGGAAAAACAAAATGATAACACATCTCCAGTGTGTTGGCTTTGAGATCTTTGAAATTGCTACACAAGAGGTTGTAATTCCATCTCTGAAAGACGTTGCAAAGGATGATGCTACTAACAAACAAAAGGATATATTTACCAATAATTCTATTGCTAAAGAAGCCCTAATTAGTGCCCTATCTGACAATGAATTTTTTGAAATCAAGAAAATCGGCAGAGCATATACCATATGGAAGTATTTAGAAGATATGTTTGAAAGAGATATTCAAGCAAAGAATGCACACAAGAAGACATGGAAAAAGAAATAAAATAGCCTTGAGATGTTACCTAAAGAGAAAATTAGAGCTTACAATCAAAGGATAAATGAACCAGCCTCTGGAATCAGAAACAATGGTGGAGAAATATCAGAAGAAGATATAATGGACAAGTTGCTAACTACTTTGACATCAGACTATGAAAACAAGATCAGTATTCTAGAGGAAACCATGCAATTCTCACAATACTTCAAGAGAGAGACCTTGATCAGCAAAATCTCTACATTTGAGATATCAAGATTGAAGACTAAACCTAAAAGTGAAACAACTTTGAAAGCCTTAGTCCATGGTAAGAAATCCTTACACATTTTCAGTCATAATGAGAAAGAAGAAGTTGATGAAGAACTTGAAGAAACCATTGCTATGATTGATAGAATAGAAAAGAAAGGTAAAATAAAATATGAAGGAAAGCTCCCATTCAAATATTTTTTATGTAACAAGATTGGTCACTTTGCATCTAAGTGTCCCACAAGAGTCAAGAAGTTCAGATTTGATTACAAACCCAAATATAAGAAGGAATGTTATCATGTTGAAGAAGGTGTAACTGATGAAGATTTAGGACAATATGAAATTGGATTCGTTTCCCTTAGAGACATGGAAAGGTTGCTTGAGGAAATGGACATTGAAGATGAAAAGGAAGAACAAGAGTTAGCTTTAATTTCCAAAGCAAACATCAGAACTGATTGGATCATTGACAGTGGATGCTCTCATCATATGACAGGTGACAAAGATAGATTAGTTCATTTAGACAAATACAAAGGTGGTATGGTTAGATTTGGAGATAACACTCCTAAACCTATCATAGGCAGAGGTTCTATCACTTTGGATGGAAAGAACAAGATAGATAATATTCTATATGTTGATGGATTACATCATAACTTGCTGAGTGTTGGACAACTACTTGACAAGGGTTATCATTTGGAGTTCAAAGAAAAAAAATACATCATTAAAAAAAAGGATGGAGACACGATTGCATCAGGCTCTAAAACTAAAGGTAATGTTTTTCATCTCAATTCTGATGTAAGTTGTTTTGTTGCAAAGGTCGATGACAATTGGCTATGGCACAAGAGACTATGTCACATCAATTTAGATAACATAGTAAAGATAAGTATTGTCAAGGCAGTTAGAGACCTACAAAGTATTGCAAGACTAGTAGACACAATATGTAGGGAATGTGTTATGGGAAAGCATGTAAGGAGTTCATTCAGAAGAAAGCAAAACTCAGCTGAGAACAAATTGGACCTAGTGCATACAGATTTGTGTGTTCCTACCCAAACAAGATCATACTATAGAGAAAGGTATTTCATTTTGTTTTTTGATGATTTTTCTAGGATGATGTGGGTTGCATTCTTAAAGGAGAAAGTCTGAAGCCTTTGAGAAGTTTAAAATACTCAAAGCTAAATTTGAGAATGAATCCAGATTAAAACTAAAATGTCCGAGATCTGATAGAGGAGGAGAGTTCACCTCTGATCAGTTTTATGATTATTGTGAAGAACATGGTATTAAAAGATAGTTGAGTGCACCTAGAATCCCTCAGCAGAATGGGATTGTAGAAAGGAGGAACAAGATCATACTTAATACAATGAGCACTATGATGATTGAAGGAAAAGTTGCACACACCTATTGGAGAGATGCAGTGAACACAATAGTATATACTATCAATAGAACTCGATTGAGGCCAGGCATAGATAAGAAACCCTATGAACTTTGGTTTGGAAATGTACCTATAGTAAAGTATTTCAGAATCTTTGGCAGCAAGTGCTACATCAAGAGAGATGATGGTGTTGGTAAGTTTGATGCCAGAAGTGATGAAGGTATTTTCCTTGGTTATTCTACTAAAAGCAAAGCATATAGATGTTTCAATTTGAGATTAAAGAAGATAATTATAAGCACGCATGTTAAGATTGATGAAAATTTTATAGTTCAAGAGAGATACTATGAATATGCACCTATGATTAAAGATGAACCCAGACCTAGCAGCAAAGATACTATTATTGAAGAAATGTTTGATTGCATTGATGTCTCATGCAATGACCTTGAATCAAGCAAAGAAGAATCACATATTACAAAAGAAGAAGACACACCTAAGGTTCCAAAATTTACATCTAGATACCACTCTAAAGATGACATCATTGGAGATCAGAGCAGCATTGTTTTGACCAAATAAAAATCAAAAGGTCTAGCAATGGATGAAGAGGTATGTTTACTTTCACAGATTGAACCTTTAAGTGTTGAAGATGCTTGTAATGATTCTAATTGGAAGAATGCAATGAAAGAAGAATTAGATTAGATAATTAAAAATGAT
>MU226547.1:5835423-5861803 GCA_018584345.1 Thuja plicata | reverse complement strand
ACCAACCAACTTTCCCTCCATTTGCAAACACCTCAAAGCTTTTGATTTAACCAAGCTTTGATCATGATCAATTCACTCTACCCCCTACCCTTGGGAAAATGCTATAAATACAAGCAATTTCCTTTGTATTTGGAATCCAAGAATTCAAGAGCTAGAGAATCCTTATTATAGGCATATTGAGGATAATTTGAGAGCTTTTGAGAGATTTTTAGCATTTTATTTTCATTTAGCATATCATTTTTAGGAGCATTTTGCTATTTTCTCTTATGATCTTGGAGAATTATTGAGCATTTTAGTTAGATTTGAGCATTGATTTTCATACATATCTCATTCTAGGATTGTCCTTGAGAGAGATTAATCTTGAGAGCTCTCTTAACAAAGCTTGGATAGAGAACCATGAGATGATATAGTTTTGTTAGTTTCAATTCTTAGAATAACTTGTTTATCTTTCCATAGAATTGTGGCTTTCATTCTTAATTTCATGAAGGTGTATTTTCTTACACACAATAGTGAGTCCACCACCCCTAATAGGCTTATTTGTAAAAGACTCCTAATAGGGTCCGACCCTTAACAAGGTCACTATACTTATTGCATTGTAAAGTACAACTCCTAACAGGGTTGAGATATCTTCTAACATGGATTACTATACACAAGTATAGTTCATTATGGGTGCTAATTCCCATCGGGGTTTTTACCATTTGGTTTCCCCATAATCAAATTGTGTGTTGTGTACTATGTTATCTAATTAAGCATTTACTTTGTTGTATTCTGAAGTTAAAGAACTAAAGTTACTGATAACTGATTCACCCCCCCTCTTAGTTATCCTTTGGGACTATTCTAAATGATAATTTGCAACATCATTAGCACATTCATTCATACATACCTTCCACATCATCTACATGGTTAGCACCATGTCAAGGGAACCCATTTTTTTCCATCCATGATTTTCAACAAGCCTAAAACTGATGGTCATGAAGTTGTCACAACTGGGCAAATTAGCTTTTCTATGACGGCCTAAAAACTGTCAAATTTAACATAATGCAATTTTGATGTCAGAGCTTTTTTACACAATTATACCTTCACCATTGAGCATTTTGATTTTTTAGTTCAACTTCAAAGGCTCATATCTTGCTCATGTTTTGTCCTTTTTTCAAACAATGTTTTTTGATTTGGGGTAGAATTTCACGAGGATTCTAGTGGTGCAATCATTTTCTAATTTTGGTAGCCAAATTTATCATAATTTGCATATTTTCATGACTATGCCTATCCAACCTTGCATTTTTCAACTTCCAAAGCTTTGTTTGGGAACATACAGTAATATTTTTAGGTGCATGTATTTGAAGTGCGTGATTTTTTTATCTTGTTTCCATATCTAGTATCAATTTTCAGTGATTTGCAGTGAAAATAACACTTTCAGAAATATTTAATTTTGGGGCTATATGTGCACTTGGTTAATCCTTGGATTTTAGTTTTATGATTTGTATCAATCATTTGAATGAGTTCTCAGTTGTTTTCAATTATTCTTTGGCAGAAAAATGGACTTTTCAAAATTCAAAATCCTCACTCCATATAACTATCATGAACGGAAAGAATCAGTTTCTAATTAATTGTTGAGTAGTGGATTTCTTAGAATATGTTTTAGGCAGGGTCAAGAACTAGCTTTAGGTGATGCAAAAAGGAGAAAATGGTTTGATCGAAGAGATAAAGAACTTGGCTCTCTTAGATCATCCATCTCTCATGATTTGTTGTACCATATTGCATCTTGCACACATCATCATGATGCTTGGACCATCTTGGAAGGACTCTTTGGTAAACCCGATAGAATGAGAAAATTTAGATTGGAGAATGATTTGATAATTTTAGATCCTAGAAATTTTGATAGTATTCAAGACTTTTTCTCTAAGTTCAATTCTATTAGATTGGAGCTTTCTAATTGTGGCATTCTTAAATAGGATGAACAATTGATATTATTTATTCTTTGCAAGCTAGGATCTTAATATTCTATATTTGTTGCTACATTCTATGCTACTATGGAAGCTCTTGGTAGTGCATACACAATTCCTTCTCTTGATGAATTTTGAGCTCAACTCACAAAGGAACAAGAAAATTTGGCACACATGGGTTAATTGAAGCCTTCAATGTATCATGCATTGCTTCAAAATGAATCCACTCCAAATATTCCTATGGAAAAGGAAAGAAGCAACATAAGGATCCTAAGCCTCATAACAAAGTTGATTATTCTCCTTCACTACAAAAATATGAATCCAAGTTCCCTTCAATAGAGGAATCATCTAAAAGAAAGAAGGAAAATTGTGCATATTGTAAAAATCTAGGACATGATGAGCATAAATGTTTTCACAAGAAGATTGATGGACTCACTCACATTATTCAAAAGAATAATATTAAGTTTCTCTCATCAATGTCTACCCCTTCTTCTCCACCTTTGGAAACTTCTTCATCTACATCATCAAGAAAGGATAAAGGTAAAGGTCAAGAAATTGTGGCTTCCACACATCCTGAGCAAGGTAAATGGCTTCTTTATTTAGGTGCTTCACATCATATGGAATCTTCTATGGATATGTTTTCTTCTATTGACCCTTGTAGTTCACCTAATTTATTGGTGGGTAACAACACATACATGAAGGTTTGTGGGAAAATTTCTATTCCTATGGGAGAGGGGACATTTAATGATGTTCTTTGTGTACCATCCTTGACCACTAATTGTTAGTAATAACTCAGAGGGGGGGGGGGGTGAATCAGTGGCCTCAAAAATTAATCCTTAAATCAACCCTTAAAAATTAGTACCACAAAATTGTACCTCCAGTTATCTTTAGTCCTATAAGATGAATGCCTCCAAATACTTATATCAAATTACTACTTGTTAGAATGCTTTGTAAAACCTTATGCTATATGTTTACCAATAAGCAGTATGTTAATTTACCAAAATACAGTAAATAACTAGTGTATACCAATCAATCTAGAGTTACTTATGTGAAATGAAAAATAATAAAGTAATGACTCATAAACACATGACACATGGATTTTTAACATGGAAACCCTGTTAAGGGAAAAACTACTGGGACCGCTAACCCAAATTTTCACTCTTTTGAAGTGAGCTCGGTGAAGAGCCAACTCTGTTAAAGGTTACAAACACACTGTTCAGTGTTACCTTGTTAGAGGATTTAAATGAATAGTTTGTCACTTAGTATCTGGCATCTAATGCTACCATCCTTGATCAAACACTCTCTTGGCCTGTCAATAGGTATCAGGCATATCCAATGCTACTTTGTATGATCAAAATTTTTGATACTCCTTGGGATGTATCTCAATTAGAAAATACTTTTAAGTCCTTCTCGGTTAAGAGACTTGATGCTTCAATGGTTAAATTGAAATAGTAATTTAATCTGTTCACATATACAACTTGAATTATAGATTTTCAGATCTATTGTAAGTGCATTACCTTCCTGATCAATGTTATCAATTCAATACCTTTGCTCCACATTGTTCTTCTCTGTGATGCTATATCACTATTCATCGATGTCTGTAGAATTTAGCTCTTTCCTCAGCTTGATTGATCAGGTCTGAATGAAGAATTTCTTCTCCTTTAGAATCTCTTTAGAATCTATGTTCTTGTCACTCTCCTTATTCACATTGAATAAGATTTTCTCTTATATAGACATGATTTCATCATTTCTTGGCTATCTTGATCTTGGTGTGATCCACAATTCTCTCTAATTAGATTTAAAGAAAAACTCCTGATTTATCTTGTAGAGATATTCTTGCCAACAGGACTAAACAACTTTAAATATTTTACTTATCTATGGCTTTATCTTGTCAATTAAAATAATGATAAGTACCAGTTAAGTCTATTTTTAGCTCTTGACAGCTAAGCTTTTTGTCATTTCTAAACTCTTTTTTCTATCGGTCAATACTTTAGTTAGTCATCGATAACAATTGACTATTCTTTCGGTGAGGCTTCAGTTGTCTTCAGGATCTCTGTCCATCAGGAAACACTGTAATTCTGTCTGTTGGGTTACACTGTGCTTTTCTCATTGGGTAACACTGTGACTTTTCTTGTTGGTAATGTTGTGCTTTGGTTCGTCGAGTAACAATGTGACTTTTCTCTTGTTGGTTTACTGTGTCTAACGGTGTGCACTCCATCGATGCATACAGTCACTTTGTGCATACTTAACTTTTATGCATTACTGATAGCATAGCCTTTGATTCATTGGTTCTTTGAAGTCTTTAGCACTATGTACATTACCATATAGATTATATCAAGTTGACATCAATGGAAATACAATACATTAACTAATTTAATGTCTTTCGTTAACATTTTGTGTCTTGGTGATCATCAACTTAACATCTTCAAACATTCAATCAGTTATAGTTCATCAATCTCTCCCTTTGGCATTGATGGAAAGACACTACATTATCACGCTATATTATCACTAATACAATATGAAATATAACATTTGATCTTCATCAAATATTATGTACTATAAACAATACAAATATGTGGTCCTCAGTAAGCTCACATAGCTTAGATTTGATTCTTGTAGCTCTCTTGTTGTCTTCATTCCCTTCACTAGATGGATGTAGGATATTTCTTGTTCTGATGTGATGTGTTCTCTTCTTGTGTTAAACTCTCTCCCTTTGATTGTTCTTTTCTTTTGATATCTCTTTTTTCTTCTTGTCAGCAATCTCTCCTTTTGTATGTACTCTTCCTTTCTTCTTACATCTCTCCCTTTGGATAATGTGATATGATAATGGATATAATCTCTCCCTTTGACAACAATGCCAAACAAATATTTGACAGTAATTCCAAACAATCCTTTCTATCCATAATATACTCCTCGAATTTCCTAGTCCATTAGCAATACAACAAATCTGGTGCTTTGAGTAGATAAATACCGTTTTGTGTACAGATGTATCTTTGAAGTCCATCTTTTTTCTTGCATCAACATGAATGATATTCTATTAATATGTAGGTTGATGCAGCCTTCTAGTCATCTTACTAACTAGTAGACAAGGTTCTGACCCCTAGTCTCTTTCTCAAGTACTCAAATGTATCCTTGGGTAGTGGCTTGGTAAAGATATCAACTAATTGTTCCTTTGATTGCACATACTCAAGTATTACCTCCTTTGCTTGAACTTATTCTCTTAAATAATGATACTTGATAGCAATATGCTTTATTTTAGCATGCATGACTAGATTCTTGGAGATGTTTATTGCACTTGTATTATCACAATAGATAATTACTGGTTCAAGAATTTTCATATGCATACCTTCCAGTAACTATTTGATCCATGCAATATTTGAGTAATTTGCAGCAGAAGAAACATACTCTTCTTCTATAGTAGATTGAGAGATGCATCCTTGCTTCTTGCTTATCCATGTGACAAGTCTGTCACCCATAAAGAATTCTCCTCCAGTTGTGCTCTTTCAGTCATCAATATTTCTAGCTCAATCAGAATTGGTAAAGACCTTAAGTTCAAATTTTCCTTCTCTTCTATACCATAAGCCATAGTCCTCGGTATTCTTTAGATATCTTAGGATTCTTTTCACAGCAGTCATATGTGATTCCCTAGGATTAGCAGAAAATATTGCAACTATTCCTACTGCATGTGCAATATCTGGTCTAGTATGTACAACATGCATGAGTTTTCCAATCATTGATCTGTAAAAAGTCTGATTTACCTCAGGTGACTTGTCCTCCTTTGTCAGCTTACATCTAGTTTCCATTGGTGTTCCAACTGGCTTGGAATCTTCCATCTTGAATATTTTCAGCACTTCCTTGATGTATTTGGACTGTGTAATGAAAATGCCTTCATCTTGTTGCATGATCTATAGACCAAGAAAGGACTTGATCTCTCCAAACATAGACATCTCAAAATATTTTCTCATTTCATTTTCAAATAATTTGCATAGCATATCATTGCCTCCAAATATGATGTCATCAACAAATATTTCAGCAATCAAAATGTTAGCATCACTATCTTCCTTCAAATAAAGATTACTGTTTTCACTGGTTCTTACAAATCCAATAGTTATGAGATAGGAATGAATTCTTTCATACCAGGCTCTTGGTGCTTGTTTCAATCCATACAAGGCTTTGTGTAGTCTACATACCATGTTCCTCTTGTCTAAATCAACAAACCCTTTTGGTTGCTCAATGTATACCTCTTCCTCAAGTATTCCATTTAGGAATGTAGACTTGACATCCATTTGGTATACTTTGAATCCTTTGAATGCAGCATAAACAAGTAATATTCTCACTCCTTCTAGCCTAGTAATGGGTGCAAAGGTTTCTCCATAGTCAATCCCTTCTTCTTGTGCATACCCCTTGCATACTACTCCTCCTTTGTTTCTGGTGACTTCTCCATTCTCATTCAGCTTATTTTTGAATATCCATTTTGTATTGATGACATTTTTGTTATCTGGTCTTGGTACAAGTGTCCAGTTCTTGTTTTTCTCTATCTTCTCAATTTATTAATTCATAGCACTAATCCATTCTTCATTTTCAAGTGCAACATTGAAAAATTTTGGCTCAAAATCACAAATTAGACATCTTGTGTTTAGAGACTTACTTCTGGTTCTCATACCATCCTTCTTGTCTCCTATGATCTGGTTTTGTGGATGGTTTGTTCTGAAATATTTGGCAAGTACAGGTTCAATTCTTTGTCTATCATCTTGATCATCATTGTGTACTTCATTTTTATCTCCATCACTTGGTACATCATCTAGAGCAATATCCCAATTTTTTGTATTTGCAGCCCGATGCTCAGGTGCAATATTTTGTTGCTCGGGAGCTATACATTGTTGTTCGGGTAGAGTGTCAGGTTCTTTATGGTAAAAAAACCTTTTGCAGTCCTCTAGTTCTTTTGTGCTTTCCTTTTCATTCTTCTCTACAAATTCATCTATATTTACATTTGTACTTTCAACAATTTTTTTAGAGGCTTTATTGAGACATTTATAAGCCTTGCTCTTGGTGGAATACCCTAGAAAGATTCCTTCATAACTTTTGGAGTTAAGATTTCCATTTCTGTCATCTTTTTAGATATACAATTGACTACCAAAGATCTTGAAGTAACTTACATTGGGTGTGTAACCATACCATAGCTCACAGGGTGTCTTGTTGGTGTCTTTCTTCAATTGTACTCTATTCAGTGTGTAAATAGCAGTACTGGGTGATGCTATTCTCTATCATCAGTGTCCTTGCACAATCAATAATGGATCTGTTCCTTCTTTCAGCAATTCCATTTTGGTGTGGTGTTCTCAGTGCAGAGACCTATCTTTTGATTCCATGCTCATTGCAAAAGTTAGTGAATTCATCTGAAATAAATTCCCCTCCTCTATCTGATCTTAAGCATTTCAATTCCTTACCACTTTTTTTCTACCATTTCTTTGTACCATTTAAACATTTTGAATGCTTCTGATTTATCTTTTAGAAACATAACTATCATCATTCTAGAGTAATGATCAACAAAGAGAATAAAATATCTATCAGCATAGTAACTCTTCATCCTCGTGGGTCCACATAGATCAATATGAACTAATTCTAGAATGGCATCAAATGTATGGGTTTTTCTTTTGAAACTAGACTTTTTCATCTTACCTTTTTGATTATTTTTGCACATAATATTATCAGGCTTAGTCATCGTCGGTAAGCCTCTAAAATGTCTCTTTTTTCTTATCTTTATCATGTTGTCAAAGTTTACATAATACAATATTTTATGCCACAACCATATGTCTTCATTTCTAGCCATTAAGCAAGTGGTGTCAGTATCATTTAGATAGAATAAGTTACCTTTTGTCTGCTCACTGGTACCAATCAACCTTCCTGATTCATTAAAGAGCTTTGCCTTCTTATTCTCAAATACTACTCTATGACCTAAATTATTCAGTTGAGAAACACTCAATAGATTATAATTCAATCCTTTCACCTAATAAGCATTTTCCCATTTTATCAGGTTATTCAACATTATAGTTCCTTTACCTTCAACTGGACAAGGTGTATCATTACCCATTCTTATTGAACCACCATTATAGTATCCAAAAGTCTCAAACTTTTGTTTTTCACCAGTCATATGGTGAGTGTAGCCACTATCTATGATCCATAAATTATTTTTACTAACTTTCGATATGAGTGTAGTTTCTACATACCTTTCTGTTGGAGATTTGCTTCTGTACAAATAATTGATTATATGTTTTTCATTGATGACAACATATAATATACATCAGTGTTCTATATGAAATTATTAGTATAGTTGTTCTAGAACTATACATGTTCATTTCCATGGTGTATACATTTTCTAGATGCTATGTGCATTCACGCCAATTAATATATGAAGTTTGAGTTGAGTTATGGTAATCAGTTATGATAGTTACAAAGATTGAAGACTATCTATGAAGAGCTGACATAATTACATTATTTCTTAAGTTGCACCTATCTTTAGGATACATGTGTTTATATTCATGATTAGTTATGAGTTAACCATGTTTGGTCAAGAGCGCTTGTCATGTTTCATATAGATTGTGTTGTTTGAGATAATTTGGCAGAGCCGACTTTGTGGAGCGTCGTGTCTGTTTAGTTCATGTTGCATGATCTTAATCTTGATTGCGTGCTTACTTAAGTCAAAGAGGAAGTTGGTGAAGTGTTTCCCACAGCCATCATGACCTTATACTCTGAGGAAGATACTTATAGTAGTTCATTTGTGAACGCTAAGTGTCAATGATAAGAAAAGAGAGAAAAAAAGTACAGAGCAGAATATCAGTTATATTTCATTCATCAAGGATCTATGTGAAGAAGCAGTGGAAGATTACATTACATTGGAATTGATCAAGACATCAGGTCTACTCTACAATTCATCATCAGATATAGTGCATATCTATTCTACAGAAGGTTGTAGCCTTCACCATTGAAGCAGTGAGCTTTTGGACAATGATTCCTCACCCTTAATAGGGTTATTTGTAAAAGACTCCTAATAGGGTCAAACCCTTAACGAGGTCACTATACTTATTGCATTGTAAAGAAAAAATCCTAATAGGGTTGCAAGATCTTCTAACAAGGATTATTATAAACAAGTATAGTTCATTGTGGGTGCTAATTCCCACCGGGATTTTTACCATTTGGTTTCCCTATAACCAAATTGTGGTGTTGTCTATTGTATTATCTGAATGTGCATTTACTTTATGGTATTCTAGAATTAATAAGAGAAAAGAATTAAATTAGTTGATAACTGATTCACCCCCCCCCTCTCAGTTATCCTTTGGGACTATTATAACAATTGGTATTAGAGCCAAGTGCCTTGAAGAGAAAGCCTAACAGCTTAAGGTAGATTAGATGGCATACTTTAGATAAGAGAGTCCTAAGTTCGATGGAGAGAATTATCTAGATTGGAAGAACAAAATGATAACACATCTATAGTGTGCTGGTTTTGAGATCTTTGAGATAGCCACACAAGAAGTTGCTATTCCCTCTCTAAAAGACCTTGCAAAAGATGATGCTTCTAGTAAACAAAAGGATACATTCACAGCTAATGCAATTGCCAAAGAAGCCCTTATAAGTGCACTATCTGATAGTGAATTCTTTGAGATAAAGAAACTAGACAAGGCATACACAATATGGAATTATTTAGAAGACATGTTTGAAGGAGATATCAAAGTTAAGAATGCGCACAGGAAGACACAGAATAAGAAATACAAAAATCTTGAGATGTTACCTGAAGAAAGCATTAGAGCCTACAATCAGAGGATAAATGAAGCAATTTCTGGAATTAGAAATAATGGTGGAGAAATTTCAGAAGAAGATATAATGGATAAGCTGATGACTACATTGATAGAAAACTATGAGAGCAAGATCAATATTCTAGATGAAACCATGCAATTTTCAAAGGACTTCAAGAGAGAGCCTTTGATTAGTAAAATCTCTACATTTGAGATATCAATATTGAAGACTGAACCCAAAAGTGAAACAACCTTCAAAGCATCAATACATGGTAAGAAAAATTTACATATTTCCAAGGAGAAAGAAGAATTTGATGAAGAACTAGAAGAAATTATTGCCATGATTGCTAAAAGAGAAAAGAAATGAAAAGGGAAGTATGAAGGACAACTTCCATTCAAAAGTTTTTCATGCAACAAGATTGGTCGCTTTGCATCCAAGTGTCCCACAAGAGTCAAGAAGTTTAGATATGATTACAAACCTAAATACAAAAAGGAATGATACCATGTTGAAGAAGGTGTAACAGATGAATATTTGGGAGAGGATGAAATTGGATTCGTTTCCCTTAAATACATAGAAAAATTTCTTGAGGAAATGGACATTGAAGATGAAAAGGAAGCGCAAGAGTTAGCCCTAATTTCCAAAATAGACATCAAAACTGATTGGATTATTGACAGCGGATGCTCTCACCACATGACAGATGATAAAGGCAGATTTTTTCATCTAGACAAGTACAAAGGTGGTATGGTTAGATTTAGAGAAAACAGTCCTAAACCTATCGTAGGTAGAGGATCTATCACCCTAGATGGAAAGAACAAGACAGATGATGTTCTGTATGTTGATGGATTACATCACAACTTACTAAGTGTTGGACTGCTACTTGACAAAGGTTATCATTTGGAATTCAAAGACAAAAATGCATTATTAACAACAAAGAAGGAGACATGATTGCATCAAGCTCAAAAAAAAAAGGTAATGTTTTTCAGCTCAATTCAGATGTAAATTTTTTTGTTGCAAAAGTGGATGACAGTTGGTTAAGGTACAAGAGACTCTGTCATATCAATTTTGACAATATCATAAAGATAAGCAATGAAAAGGTAATTAGAGACCTTCCAAGTATTGCAAGACCATTTGACGCAATGTGCAGGGAATGTGTTATGGGAAAGCATGTAAGGAGCTCTTTTAGAAGCAAGCAGAACTCAGCTAAAAACAAATTAGACCTAGTGCATACAGATATATGTGGTCCTACTCAAACAAGATCATACTACTGAGAAATTCAAAATATTCAAAGATAAGGTTGAGAATGAATCTGGAATAATACTAAAATGGCTAAGATTAGATAGAGGAGGAGAATTCACCTCTGACCAATTTTATGAGTACTGCAAAGAATATGGGATCAAAAGATAGTTGAGTGCTCCTAGAACCCCTCAACAAAATGGGATTGCAGAAAGAAGGAACATGATCATACTTGATACAACATGCACTATGATGATTGAAGGAAAATTTGTGCACACATATTGCAAAGATACAGTCAATACATTAGTCTATACTATCAACAAAACACAACTAAGCCTGGGTGCAGATAAGACACCTTATGAACTTTGGTTTGGTAATGTACCTATAGTAAAATACTTCACAATCTTTGGCAGCAAGTGCTACATCAAGAGAGATGATAGTGTTGGTAAGTTTGATGCTAGAAGCGATGAAGGCATTTTCCTTGGTTACTCTACTAAAAGAAAAGCATATAGATGTTTTAATTTGAGATTAAAGAAGATAATTGAAAGTACTCATGTAAAGATTGATGAGAAGTTCATGGTTCAAGAGAGGTACTATGCATATGCACCTATGATTGAGGATGAACCCAGGCCTAGCAATAAAGACACTGTTATTGATGAAATGTTTGATTGCATTGATGTATCATGTAATGAACCTGGATCAAGCAAAGAAGTATCATAGATTACAGATGAGGATGTCACACCAAAAAATCCAAAATTCACATCTAGATACCATTCAAAAGATGATATCATTGGAGATCAGAGTAGTAGTGTTTTGACTAGATCTAAAGCAAAAAGTTTAACAGTGGATGAAGATGTATGTTTACTTTCATAGACTGAACCTTTAAGTGTTGAAGATGCTTGTAAGGATTCTAATTGGCAGAAAGAAATGGAAGAGGAATTAGATCAAATAATCAAAAATGAGACATGGGAATTGGTTCCTAGACCTAGTGACAAAAATGTGATTGGAACAAAGTGGGTATTCGGGAATAAGATGAATGAAGATGGTATAGTGGTCATAAACAAAGCAAGACTGGTGTGTAAAGAATATGCATAGAGGGAAGGAATATATTACACTGACACATTTGCCCATGTGAGCATACTAAAAGCCATTAAGTTATTCTTGGCCTATGCAACATTCAAAAACTTTAAAGTATACAAAATGGATGTCAAACTAGCCTTTCTAAATGGTGACTTGAAGGAAGAAGTCTACATAGAACAGCCTGAAGGATTTAATCTATCAGATAAACTAGACATGGTATGTAGATTGAAGAAAGAACTTTGTGGACTTAAACAGGCCCCAAGAGCTTGGTATGGGAGACTAGATGGTTATCTTACCAAGATTGGATTCAAGAAAGGAGCGGAAAATTGCAACTTATTCATAAGAGAGACACCTGATGGAATATGAATTGTTAACATATTTTTTTATGACATTATCTTTGGAGGTAATGACAAGCTTAGTGCAAAATTTGCAAAAGAAATGCAGAATGAATTTGAAATGAGCATGATTGGTCCTATAAAATATTTTTTGGTATTGAATGTAAAGTAGATAGATAAAGGAATATTCATAAATCAATCCAAATATGTGAAGGAAATATTGAAGACTTTCAAGATGGAAGATTGTAAGCTAGTATGCACTCCTATGATAACATGAAGTAAGCTTTCTAAAGAGGATGATTCCACAGAAGTTGACAAGACATTGTACAAGTCTATGATTGGAAAACTTATATATCTTACTCAATCTAGACCAAACATATCTAATGCAGTTGGCATTATTGGTAGATTTGCAGTTGAACCCAAGCAGAATCACTTAATGGCAATAAAGAGAATATTTAGATATCTAAAAGGAACTATAGACTATGGTTTATGGTATCCTAAATCATAGAATTTACAACTTCATGTATATACAGATGAAAATTGGGTAGGTTGTATTGATGAAAGGAAGAGTACTTCAGGAGGAGTAGTATTTATTGGAGATAGGTTGGTTTCTTGGATAAGTAAGAAGCAGAATTGTATCTCTCAGTCAACAGCAGAAGCTGAATATGTTGCAGCAACATTGAATTGTTCAACAATGGTTTGGATCAAATAGATGGTTAAATATTTTGGTATTTAGGTTGATTATCCCATTGTTATTCACTATGATAACACTAGCACTATCAACATGTCCAAGAACCCTGTGATGCACACAAAGACAAAACACATTGAGATCAAATACCATTTTCTTAGAGAAAAATTTACAGACAAAGAAGTAAAATTGGACTATGTGAGCACTAAAGAATAGTTGGAAGATATTTTCACAAAGCCTTTATCAAAAGATAATTTTGAGTATCTTAGGGAGAAGTTGGGAGTAATTCCCTTTCCTGAGTCTGATTAGATAAAGTAGCAAGTACATCAGTCCATGGTGACTGATGAATGGTTGACTACTCTATTTATGGAGTAGTACCTGTGCCTAATTGTTTATGGTGCCCTTTTCCATTGATGTCAAAGGGGGATTATGTAGTAAGGGGGAGCATATACTCTGGGGGAGTATATAATCATGTAACTTAAAAATACAGATAGAGGAGTTGAAGGAGTTTAGAGGAATCTTTGATGAGGATATTGAGAAGATTGTAAAAATAAGAAAGACACTTTGAGTTGATGATATAATATGTTGCCATCAATGTCAAAGGGGGAGATTGTTGGAGATTTTCTTCTATGCAAATAATTGATTATATGTTTGTCATTAATGACAACATATAATATACAACACTGTTCTATATGAAATTATTAGTACAGTTGTTATGGAGCTATGCATGTTCATTTCCATGGTGTATACATGTTTTAGATGCTATGTGCATCCACGCCAAGTCAGATATGATGTTTTAGTTAAGTTATGTTAATCAATTATGACAGTTAAAGAGATTGAAGACTATCTATGAAGAGCCGATGTAATTACATTATTTCTTGAGTTGCACCTATCTTCAAGATACACGTTTTTATATTCATGATTATTTATGAGCTAACCATGTTTGGTTAAGAGCGCTTGTCATGTTTCATCTAGATCATGCTGTTTGAGATAATTTTGTGGAGCTGACTTTGTGGAGTGTCACGTTTGTTTATTTTTTGTTGCGTGATCTTAATCCTGATTGCGTGCTTATTTAAGTTGGCAAGGAAGTTGGTGAAGTGTTTCCCATAGCTGTCGTGACCTTATACTTTGAGGAAGATACTTATAGTAGTTCATTTGTGAACGCTATGTGTGAATGATAAGAAAAGAGACAGAAAAAGTATAGAGCTAAATATCAGTTATATTTCATTCATCAAGGATTTATGTGAAGAAGGAGTAGAATATTACATTACATTGGAACTAATCAAGATAGTAGGTCTACTCTATAGTTCATCATCAGATATAGTGCATATCTATTCTACAGAAGGTTGTAGCCTTCACCATTGAAGTAGTGAGCTTTTGGACAGTGAGTCCTCACCCTTAACAAGGTTATTTGTAAAAGAATCCTAACAGGGTTAGACCCTTAACCAGGTCACTATACTTATTGCATTGTAAAGAACAACTCCTAACAAGGTTGCAAGATCTTCTAATAGGGATTATTATAAACAAGTATAGTTCATTGTGGGTGCTAATTCCCACTGGGGTTTTTACCATTTGGTTTCCCTGTAACCAAATTGTGGTGTTGTCTATTGTGTTATCTGAATATGCATTTACTTTATGGTATTCTGGAATTAATAAGAGAAAAGAATTAAATTAGCTGATAACTGATTCACGCCTGCCCTCTAAGTTATCCTTTGGGACTATTCTAACACTTTCTTCATCTTCATCTAAATCATCTTTTACTTCCACAAACACCATCTCAATGTCTTCATCATATTTGGTGTCAGTATCTTCCTCTTTGCATGTATCTAGGTAACTTTCCTTCTTTCCTTTGTCCTTGTAGTCTTAGGTATCTCATCTTTCTAATTGTTGGTTGCTTCTGTAATCTCAGTTATCACCTCTGTCAAACTTGTTTTCAAATGATGTGTCATTACTTATGTCATCTTTTCTCCTGTTAGGACATCTTGCAACAAAGTGTCCAATCTCTTTACAATTAAAACATACAAGTGGTAATTTACCTTTATATTTACCTTTGCCTCTCTGCATTCTCTTATCCATAAGTGCTTCAATTTCATCAAGATCTTCTTCTTCACTTTCACTATCACTATCTTTTCTCATAGTGTGTTTATGACTTGATTTACTTATTCTCAATGAAGATTTGAATGTAGATTCTATGTTTGGTAAGACACTATTATCAAATTTATTCATCTCAAATGAAATTAGTCTTCTAATAAAACTATCTAGAGTAACAATGTTATTTTCTACTACTCTCATTTCTTGTATGGTAGATACTCTAATAGCATAAGTAGATAGTAAGGTTCTTAGAGTTTTACTTATCACTATCTCTTCTTCTAGTACACCTCCAACTCCTTAGATAGAATTGACTACCTCTTTGATTCTTGTGTTGTACTGTGTGATGTTTTCACCTTATTTCATCCTAGGATCATCAAAATTTCCTCTAAGGCTTTCTTCCTTGGCTCTCAGAACATTTTTATCACCACCATGTACAAGCATCATTTTATCCCACATCTTCTTTGTAGTTGTGCATGCTTTGACATCTTCAAATTCAGCATCAGAGAGTGAGGAAGCAAGCTCTATTATCATGTATTTGTGCTCATGCTTCTCTCTCATTTGTTCAACTATGAGTTCTCCTGTGGGCAACACATATTCAGTCTCTAACTATTGAGTAACATCATTTCCAATGCCTGATAAGTGGAGTCTTATCCTACTTTGCAATGAAGCAAAGTTGTCTTTGTTCAACATGGGAACATCTCGTTTATTCATCTTGTGATCTTTAGCTTGAGCTGTTAAACTCCCTTTCTAAGCACACAAGCTCTGATATCAATTGTTAGTAATAACTGAGAGGGGGGGTGAATCAGTGGCCTCAAAAATTAATCCTTAAATCAACCCTTAAAACTTAGTACCACAAAATTTTACCTCTAGTTATCTTTAGTCCTATAAGATGAATGCCTCCAAATACTTATATCAAATTACTACTTGTTGGAATGCTTTGTAAAACCTTCTACTATATGTTTACCAATACACAACCTATTAATTTGCCAAAATACAGTAAATAACTAGTGTATAATGATCAATTCAGATTTACTTATGTGAAATGCAAAACAATAAAGTAAAGACTCATAAACACATGACACGTGGATTTCTAAAGTGGAAACCCTATTAAGGGAAAAACCACTGGGACTGGTAACCCAAATTTTCACTCTTCTGAAGTGAGCTTAGTGAATATCCAACCCTGTTAAAGGTTTCAAACATACTATTAGGTGTGACCTTGTTAGAGGATTTAAATGAATAGTTTGTCACTTAGTATCTAGCATCTAATGCTACCATCCTTGATCAAACACTCTCTTGGCCTGTCAATAGGTATCAGGCAAATCCAATGCTACTTTGTATGATCAAACTTTTTGATACTCCTTTGGATGTATCTCAATTAGAAAAGACTTTTAAGTCTTGCTCGATTAAGAGACTTGATTCTTCAATGGTTAAATTGAAATAGTAAATTGATTTGTTCACATATACAACTTGAATTGCAAATTTTCAGATCTATTGTAAGTGCATTACCTTTCTGATCAATGTTATCAATTTAATACCTTTTCTCCACACTATTATACTCTACAATGTTGTATCATTATTCGTCAGTGTCTACAAAATTTAGCTCTTTCCTCAGCTTGATTGATCAGGTCTGAATGAAGACTTTCTTCTCCTTCAGAATCTCTTCAGCATCTATGTTCTTGTCACTCTCCTTATTGACATTGAATATGCTTGTCTCTTATATAGACATTATTTTATCATTTCTTGTCTTTCTTAATCTTGGCGTGATCCACAATTCTCACCAGTTAGATTTAAAGCAAAAATCCTGATTTATCTCATAGAGATCTTCTTGCCAACTGGAATAAACACCTTTAAGTCATTTACTTATCTAGGGATTTATCTTGTCGATTAAAACAATGATAAGTACTAGTTAAGTATATTTTTATCTCTTAACAGCTAAGCTTTTTGTCATTTTTGAACTCTTTGTTTTATCGGTCAATACTTTAGTTAGTCTTCAGTGACAACTAACTATTCAGTCGATGAGACTTCTATTGTCTTCGGGATCTCTGTCCATCGGGAAAGACTATAATTTTGTCCGTCGGGTTATACTGTGCTTTTCTCATCGAGTAACACTATGAATTTTCTCGTCGGTAATGTTGTGCTTTTGTTTGTCAGGTAACACTATGACTTTTCTCTCATTGGTTAACTCTATCCATTGGTGTGCACTCCATCAATGTATACAGTCACTTTGTGAATATGTAACTTTTATGCATTACTGATATTATAGCCTTTGATTCATTGGTTCTTTGAAGTCTTTAGTAGTACATACATAACCATATAGATTATATCAAGTTGACATCAATGACAATACAATACATTAACTGATTTAATCTCTTGCATTAACTTTCTCTTTCTTGTTGATCATCAACTTAACATCTTCAAACATTCAATCAGTTATAGTTCATCACTAATCTCCTTTCTATTTATCAAATTACTCATGGGGCACAAGGTAAAATTATTGAGTTCACTCTTGATCATGTCTACATTAGGGACATAGAGACTAGAGATGTCATAGCTATGGGAGTTGTTGATCATGCATCACGCTTGTATTCCTTTTCGCATTTTGTTGATGATGATGATGATGATGTTCATGATGTACCCACCCCTTTACCAAGGGTGAATTTTGTATGTGAGGAAAACTTTGGACACTTGAATCATTGTGTTCTTGAGACAAGTATTGAGCTTCCTACTCCTCCACTTCCTACTTCATTGGACATGAGTTCTACTCTTCAACAATATAATCATAATGCTTCAGATCTTGTAGTGTGGGATGAATACTTCGATTTCATTTCAACATTATTTTTTGAGTCTCATTTTGCATATTTGGGTGACATGATTGAGGGGGTTTCTCTTCTCTTTGATGAAAAAATCATACTTGACGACACTTCTTCACTTTATTTGGAGATTGACATGGTTGATTCTTGTCCTTCACTTGGTTTGTCACATTTCATGGTTCAGTTTGATGATGTGATCAATTCCTTGAGCTTGGCTATACCTCTTCAGTCTTCATAGATGCATACATGGGGACTTCCTTCCTCATTCTTTCATTTTGATATGGATTGTATTCTTCATAATTTTATGTATTTTTTTCTTCCTAAGGGGAGACATGTTTCTTTTAGGAACTAGATTATCTTTTGTTTGCAAGTACACTTCATCAACATTGGAGCTTCATTTTTTTTTTGGGGGGGGGATATAATTCTCCTTCTTTCCTTCCTATGGGGTATAATTGATTGTATATACATGATGTATGTCACACTTGGGGGGTCTTTATTACTCCATTCATTCATGCATCTCGTGTATTTCCATCTCTCTTTTAGGGGGAGGGTTTTTCCCATGTGGTTTTCCTTTTTTCTCTGCTTTATGATTGATTGCATTTCATGTATTACTTTGCATATTGTACATGGGTACCTAACATGGCCTATTAGTTGGGACCCATCTTTAATTGAGTTTAAATGCATTCCCCTAAGTTGCACTTAAGGGGGTGTTTCTATAATTAAATATTCCTAATTACATTTTACTTAATCTTACTTAGGATAATGCATTACATAGTATTTTGTCATTGAGACACCTAGGAGTTTGTATCTTAATTTAGCACATGGTGTAGGAGAAATTAAAATTTAGGTGGTGATGGTTTCTATCTCATGTGTGTGATCCAACTTTATGTTGGAATTACTAGAATGATGTACTGAGAGGGGAGTGGTGAATCAGTACCTCTAAAATGTTTAGGTGATAAGCCCAATAACCTTTATGTCATCAGATTTGTAAATTCACCTATCTATTTGTTCATATTTATTTTTGTATGTGAAATCATAACATAAGTTCTTTACATGTGTAAACATTCAAGAAACATACATGAAAGTAAATAACACATAAAACAAAATATGATATCGTAGGAAACTACTATTAGGAAGTAAAAATTGTGGTGGGGATGTCACCCACAAAACTTCACTATCTGCAGATAAGAAGGGAGCCGGTTAAGGCTTAAAATTTGACCACTTCTAATGATCTACCATGTTAGGAGTATTAGAGTGGAGACCTTTTAGGATCTAATTTATTTGAAGCTTTAGCAACACCATTAGGTGTGCACTATGTTAAGATATTTGTCAAGAACTGTTAAGTCCACCTTCTACTGAAGGATTTCTGAAGTGATGCACTTGTTAGAATGCAACTACATTATAAATGTTGATCTATAGTATATGAAATATCTAATTGTTGACAATAGATCCTATAAAGCTTACAATGTATATGTAATCACCTTAAGTGATTGAATGATACCTTGTCTCTGCTCGTCAGTAGCCTTGTCTGTGTTCTTGAGAACTAATATGATCTATTTCTAAACTTTGCATGAATTCAATTCTCTATGTGGCTATAATAATTTGTCAACTCTTACTATTACAAATGATTTAACATCTATATATACTAGTTTCTAGGCCCATTCTTGATTCACGCTTTTCAAGTTAACTCTAGATTCAAGGTTTACAACTTGACCTTGATCTTTAGTTAGTTATGTTTTAGATCCATTAGGATGATTTAATAGATTTATAATATACTTGCTTGACCCTCAATTAATGATTTAAAATAAAGATTTAAAATAAATTAAAGCTCTATAAATAGAATTACATTATTTTATCTGACGTGGAAAGTCAGATCCACTTTTTGTAGGTTCTGTAACTGACTGTCGGTTCTGATGCTTGGGCTGCTATGTGAGTCTTTCGGGTTTCTTTCATTCTTTTCTCTGTCGGGCTTCTAATTTTTCAGTGTCCCTATATTGAACTATTTGTTAGGTTCCTTTCCTTTTCTATTATGTCAGTAATGTTCATAAAATTGTACTATCAGTTTAGTGATTTTGGATCCATCGGCGATGTTCTTTTATGCTTTGTCGTCAGTTCAACACTTGACAGTGTTCATCAGGCAATTCTATACTTAGCATTTTCATGAAAAGCATTGTCATCTCATCAGGTATGAACTTTGTTTTCTTTCAGGTTTGCCTATACTGATGACCTTGATCATGTTTTTCACCTAAGTATACAAATGGAAAAACTTAATGTCATCAATCTCCCCATTTGACATTAGTATCAAGAACTGATATGTGCAATATACTTAATATATTAGTATGTACACCTGTGTATACTTCCTCCTTAGTCATTTCATGAATCCCCCAATGCATATGTCAGTAAGTGTAAGTTTATGCACATATAATTGTCTTCCCTTTTTTTTGTTTCCTTTTTCCGATATTTGATATATTGTACATAACTATTCCTAATGTACATACAACATACATATCCTTTTCCTCCTTTTTTGATAATAAGGGAAAATGTACTTACAACTTGTCAAAAATGTGGGAGTGTGAGGCTTTGATTTCCTCCATTAGCTTCTCTCATTTCTCCTTCAAATATTTGAGAGCCATGTGCTTAAGTGATATCCTCACATGCATATCATAGATGTTGTCTACTACAAACATCTTCGGGGTCGAGATTACATTCCTTGCATTTGTAATGTGTTGTTGTAGAGTATTGAGGTTTGGAAGAATGTGAGCTTGCATCTCGGTAACCTCATTTCTAAATTGTGTCTCTGCAAACCATATTTCTTGTCTTAATCTGTTTACCTCTATGATCTTGTCATGCTACAACTTTATTGTATTTGCATCAGAGGTTAAACTTTGTGCACTTGTTGTCAGATCTAAATCTAATTGGGACAACTTTTCACCATTCTCTTTTGTGAAATTGTCAAGTGTGCACATTTTGTGAACTAAGGTAATAGCTTCTTCAATCATTGGTTCTAATTTACTTGCTAATTCAGAGAGCTTTACCTTGTTTTATGCCAGTTCTTGGCTTATCTTCTCAACTAGTTTGAGTTGACACTTCTTTTCTGTCCATTCTTCTATTTCCTGCTCTGCATCTACACTTTGAGTGGTGATGGCATCGGTAAGAACTGCAATTTTTTCCATGACTTATATGTCATTTTAAACTTTTACCTTAGGAACAAGTTGATGTAGTATATCCCTAGCTTTGTCAAGTACCTGGGCTTCCCTATGTGCTTGTCTCATTTTCTCCTATAGGGCTTTTCTTTGACATATCACTCCATACTTTTGAAGTGTTTTGGTATCTAAAGTTGGTACATCCCACTTGGGTATTTTGATCACCTCATCAAGTGTTATAGCCAAGATATCTTTCTTTATTACTTTCTTCTTCTTCTTCTTTTGTTGGGAGATGGATTGGTGAAATACCATTTGTAAGTCTTGAGATTGAATTTATTTGGTAGGTGAAGGTCGAGAAGATGAAGCTTCTTGTTGCTTCTGTTCAGAGTCCACCTGTTGGTTGTGTGAAGATGTCTCTTTAGTGGCCTTGGGTGTATCAACAGATTTTTCTTCCTTTTCCTTCATGCTATCATCTTTCTTATCTTATTCACTCTTTTATTTTTCTTCATCCTTTCTCAATGTTTCATCCTAATTAGTATCTTCTCCTTTGTATTTTTCAATAGACAATTTTTGTTGAGTGTCAGTTGCATCCTTCATCTCTGTGTCTGTATCCTTTTGTGTGTCTGATGCATCTTTAGTTTCATCATTACCCATGTCCTCGGGTATGTTCTTATCTTTCTTAGATGATTTCTCCTAACTAGAGTTAATTTCAATAGCTTCTATCAATATTTTGATGTTGGTCAGAGCATTTACCTCTGTAGTGTTAATAAGTGTGTCCTGTCTGTCGGTATCACCTTGTGCAATAGTTGCATCATCATCTTTTTGCACGTCTTCTATAGGGTCTTTTTCCTATAATTTTATTAATGATATTATCCAACCATGTTTCATTATTGACATCCTCATTTATGTTACCTTTTATTTTAATTTCTTCTTTGGTAACCACTGCTTCATCATCCAAGTCAATATGAGTTGGGCTTGGTGGAATTTAACTTTCTTCACTCTGAGTTTTGTCAAGAGTAGTGTTGGGCCATACCTCATCTGCAACTTCAATATTTTTTAGGCCTATTGTATCACTCTCTCCTCTGTCCAATTCAACTGATGAATCATTCTATGCATCTTTGATGATGATGTGTTCTTTTTCTACGTTAGCTTCCTGAGTTGGCTTTTTGTGTATTTTACACTTCTTGATGCTTTCTTGATCTAGCTCAATTAGCTTCCCTTGAAGGAATTTGTATGCTCTCATTTTGGGTGAGAACTCCTTTGCATATTTTTTCATCATTTCATCTATCTCTTCCTTCTTTGATTCTGAAGGCATCAGAGTAGCAAGTACTCTTTCTCTTATTTATTGTTCTTGATGAAGTACAAATGTCCATCTTGCAAACAATCTATCTGATAGATCCTTGGGTACTTCATATTCCTTGAATTGAAATGGAACATAATTATGTTTGCACATTTTAGATATTATAGCACCTTCAATTTTGTTTTGATCCTTTGGATCAAATTTCAACCATTTCCTAATGTTAGGATCTGAAATAGATTGTGATTCTGAAATGTTTTTACATATTTCATCAATGGTTTTAGGAATCAAGGGTTCTTTCCCTTTTTGTACTTCTATGTCAACTTCATCCATAGTTGATTCATCTATATCTCTTGTTTTATTTAACTTCCTCCTTTTGGTTTGTTTCCCCTTTTGTGAGACTGGTTTCCTCTTGTAGGCTCTCACTCTCCCTTTTTTCAATGGTGAAGGAGTTTCTTCATTTACTATTTTGCTTCTTTTCCTTGAAGCAGTTGTTGTCCTTGATTTCTTAGGTGGAGGAGGAGGTGGTGAATCTGACTGTGCAGTCTCTGAATCACTCTTTTCTATATCTTTACCGATGGGTGACTAGCCCTTAGTTTCTTCCTCCTTTCCTTCTGTTTCCTCTTCACCTTCTTCAGTAACTGCAAATTTCTTGGTTAAGTCCTTTACCATTTTGTTCTTCTTGTTTATAATTCTCTTGACAACAAGATCTGACTTGATTTTTGGTTTGGCTTCTTCATAAGTGCCAAATATTGGTTTTTTTCTATCCAATGGTTCATTCAACAGTGCCTTGATGCATTTTGTAGCTTGTCCTATTTAGATTTCATAATCCAGTGGTGATAGCCAAGATTTTCTAGGTACTACTAGTTTGATATAAGTAAAATTAGTATCTACCATAAAACATATATCATCTTTGTGTTCTTCTATCAAACTCTTTGGTGTCCTTGTTCTTGCTTGCATCTTTTCCTTAAATCCTTTGAAATATTCATTCATTAAGTCATCAAAATTTGTACCTAATGATTCAATGTGCTCACATATCTATATGGTGACTGGTTTGCTTATGTCCCATACTACTTTGCCTATGGAATGAAAGTATTCTTCAAAGTAAAATAATATGCACATAATAAGAGAACCAAACTTACAAGTGTTTATCCTTGATGACCTTATGGTGTTCATGCTCTCCTCAAGTTTATTTAACAATATTTCTGCAAGATCCATCTTCTTTCCTAGTTTGATGATCTTGTAGGCTATACTCATAGTAGTGCTTTCTATGTTGTTCATTCTTCTGGCCTGAAAGATTTTATATCCTACCCCACATGCACCAAACTTGAGTTCCTCGTCAGTGATGGTGTGAACCTTGAGACCTCTTTTATCTGATTTTGCACCTGTTAACTTTTCTACTTCCTTAATGGATGGGTGCTTTGAGCTTTTGGACTATTGGTTGTGGTATATCCAGTAACTGTATGAATACCATCTTTAATTGATTCTATTATGGTGGTTCATGAGAACATTAATTCTCTCAATGCATCAAAAAATAGGGTTTTATGATGAAATTGGATATGTCAAAAGCCTACGATAGAGTGGATTGGGAGTTCCTCCACTGTGTCTTGAGATCCTTTGGCTTTGATGAAGTTGTGATCAAACTCATAATGCAGCTGGTGACTACTGTCTCCTCCTCAGTTCTTGTAAATGGGGGATCCTCTCACTTCTTCCATCCTACTAGAGGTCTGAAGCAAGGAGACCCTATTTCCCCAATTTTGTTTACCATCATGGCTAAAAGTCTAGGCAGATATATTCATAGCTTAGTGATTAAAGGCTAGATTTCAGTGTTGCAACCTTCTTCTACTTCGCTGAGATGCTCTCATGAGAAATTTGTTGATGATACAATAATGATGGGAGAAGCTTCAATTAAAGAAGCTAGAAACATGAAAATGGCGTTGAATATCTACACTAGAGCTTCTGGTCAATTAATCAACTGGGAGAAAAGCTCTCTCTTCTTTTGTAATACACCTCAAGCTAGACAAAGGAAGATTTCTTCCACCCTTGGTTGTCAAATAGGGAACCTCCCATCTCCTTATTTGGGCCTTCCTCTTTGTTTTAAACAAGATGACTCCTTCTTGAATAAAATCATTGACAGATTGCATAAAAAAATTGCGGGTTGGAAAGGTGCTACCCTTAGTCTTACAGGGAAAGTTCAACTTCTTAAATCCTCCTTGCAAAACCTTCCAGTTTATGCACTGAGCCTCTTCAGGATCCCTCAAAAGTTTGTTGAGATGATTGAAAAAATCCAAAGGTGCTTCTTATGGTTAGAAGTCAAGGAAAAAAAGAAATTTAGTCTCGTTGCTTGGGAGGTGGTCTGTAAACCCAAAAAGTGGGGAGGGTTGGGAATAAGAAGCATTAAAAACACAAACAAGGCTCTCCTAGAAAAATAGTGTTGGAGAATCTTTGAAGAAGAAAAGGAGTGGAATTCTATTATTAAGAGAAAATACTACCTTCATTCCCTTGAGGAAATGCTATCCAATCCTCAGGAAGTTACAAGCTCCTTCATCTAGAATAGTATCTGCAAAGGGAAAGAGCTGATCAGAAAAGGTGTAAGATGGAAACTGGGAAATGGCAGGAAGATTAATTTCTGGAATGATATATAGCTGGAAGGTAAAGCTCTCAGTGAGAACCAGGAATTGAGGTCTATGATTTTGGATTACCAAGATATAGTGGGGGAAAGGGTATCTGATTATTGGATCAATGAGAAATGGGTGGACCTTGGATCCTTTAATGGTAACCTATCTCTTATCAATGCTCAACTTAATAATTGGTTTCCAAACAATTCTCTGGATTCTTTGATCTGGGGCTTGAAATCAAATGGGAAATAATATGCAACCTTGGCCTCTGCCCTTCTTCTCTCCTGTGATTCTCAGCCTCTTTGTTCTTAGGTTTGGAATCCTAGCCTTATTCCTAAAATTAACATGTTTCTGGCTTCTGGTTTAGGACAAAAATGTCATGGTGGAAAATCTCTGTAAAAGAGGTTTTATAATGCCAAATAGATGTTACCTATGTCTCTCTGAAGCTGAAAATAGTAACCATTTGATGATCCACTGCACCTACTCCAGTAAAGTCTAGGATTTAGTGTTTAAATTCTTCAATGTGGACTGGGTTAAACCCAACAGTATCCATGAGTTGGTTAACCAATGGCTCAGTCCCTTAAAGGGAAAAATTTATAAGGAGATATGGAAATTACTCCTTCCTCACTTCACTTGGAGGATCTAGAAGGAGAAGAATAATAGGGTCTTCAAAGAGAAAATCTCTTCTCATATTATAGTGGCTAACCAAATATGCAAAAGTCTGGTGGAGAACTTCAATGCCTCTTCTTACATAAGTTCCAAATTTTTGAACATTCAAGAAATAATTGTGCGTGTGTAAATGGGTACTTGTCAGAAGCAACACAAACACTCAATAGATCATTATATTAGCATCATGGGGTTAGTAAAAACATGAAAATCATAGAGAACCCACTAAAACCGACCTATTGCCTTCTAACTAGGAGGAGTGTGACCAACAACATATCAGCCCTCAGAATATGGTATTGAATCAGTGACTAATACAACCTAGCATGAAGGATTTTGATTAAAAACAAGCTAAATGACAATAAAAGCATGCATTTTAACTCTAAATGATGAAATGGAAGTAAAAAGCTAGCATGTAATAAGATGAAATGTAATTCTATGATGAAAATGGCAGCATAACAATGCAATTCTAATCTCTAGTGAAGGCTTATTTGCTCTCAAAACAGGCTTCTATTTATAGAAGAATGGGAGAGAGAGGGGGGGACAAGGTTCATTTATGAATACGAAGACCCAATAAATGAATATGTAAGAGCCTTTAATGCTCAAGGCATTAATAAGGCATGGGAGAGACATGGGCTTAAGGTCTTCATATTAATGAAGGCATTAATAAGGCATGTGGGGGTGTAAGAAG
>MU226547.1:5808574-5822593 GCA_018584345.1 Thuja plicata | reverse complement strand
GGTTAGAGAAGAATTTAGGATTAGGATTAGATTAGCATGGGTGAATGGGTTGAGAAGGGTTAGAACCCAGGGTAGAAGTGGTTGAGATGGGTTAGGTTGGGGTTTAAGGGAATATTAATAAATGAAAAAAACTTATTTAATTCATTTAGAAATATAGAAATTAATTATTTAAACAATTTAATTTCTTTTTAATAATTAGAGGACTATAGCCATTTTAATTAAATTAAATAGGCTAGGGGAATGGGTTGATTGCAAGTGATTACTTGATATAGGGATTTATTTAATTCCTTTATAATTAAATACTATAGCCATGTTTGATTTGATTTGATCTGATTGGTCGAAATTGATTTGAATTGTATGGCTATAATAGATAATATAAATCAGTGATAAAAATCACCTAGGACATTAAATTGATTAAAAGAATTATGCCAAGCAGTAACAGGGTCGTTTGGACATAAACCAAGGGTATGATCACACTTAGGGCAAATAGGGTCCATAGTTGTGATAGACCGAATTCAGGTGGTTACAATAATAGATTCTAAAAGTGGGAACTCCAAAAGTAATGAGATTAAGAAAAAGGATTTGAGAGACAACACTATATGGTCAACTCTGCCAAATGGCTGGGCTAAAGGAAACTTTGATGGAGCTGCTAAGGGGAACCCATGAAGAGCGGGTGGGGGAGGATGTATAAGAGATTGGGTTGGAAACTATCTGGGAGCAATAGTGGTCCCTTATGGAACTCAAACAAATCATGTTTCAGAAGCTATGGCAGCTCTTCATGTTGCTACTTTGGCAAAGGAGAAAGGAATTTTGACATTATGGCAAGAGGGAGACTCCCAAAATATTATCAACTGCATAAAAGGTAAAACTAAGGCTTCCTGGACTATAGTGCACATTATTGATGAAATTAAGTCAATTATGCTTCTTTTCCAAGAAAGCTTTATTTCCCACATGTTCCAAGAAGGAAATAAGGTTGCGGATAGCTTAGCAAATGTGGGAGTCTATAGAGAGAAAATGATATCTTGGAATGGGGAAGTGAACCTAAATTTAGAGATTTTGAATCTTATCAAGTACAATAAGATAAATCATAATGAAGGCTCACTTCAAATTAGAATTAATGATGGTAATGACAGATAAATTCAAATGTGCTATTAGTTGTCAGTCGAGAGTTGAGGGTATGATTGATTTTGTCATATCGCACATATTGTGGGTAACAAATGGTACTTTGAATCAAAGAAATCAAAAACCTATTAGGTCTTCGCATAACCAAACTCTGTTAATTCAAAATTCTGCAACTATGGGTGGAGGACTAAAGAGGGAAGAGCCTATGGATTGCTCAAAGTGGAAATTGAAGAAAAAGGTCTAGAAGAGACTTAAGAAGGGAGGTGTCACTCAGTACATGGAGAGTTTGCACGAAGCAGACAAGGAAATCGTGAAGAAATTCACGGAAGGATGGAGGAATGGGAAGGTTAATTTATGGGGGAAGTCTCTCCAGCTTTCTCTGTATATCATCTCTGAAATTACTAGGCTTTCTGTTGAAGGAGTGAAGTTATATAGGGACAATAAAAGGATGGGATCTCAAGCTTTTAAAATTTTCCCAAAGAATGAAGAAGAGGAAGCCCTTCTGACTAAAGGTGCAAGAGACTATGTAGATATTAAAAAGATAAAAACCCACTGGGCTAATATTCTTACAGTGATGATAGAATATTTCACTTTAGATGGTCGTATTCTAAAATTTATAATCTGCATTTTGTTTTCACAAATCACTTTATGCATAAGAAGCTTGTGTCTTTCCCCTACTACCTGCTAAGCTCTTTGAATAACAAAATTTTGGAACACAAGAAAAAGAAATCAAACCTTGTGCTCCACGAAGGTATAATTTTGTTAATTTCAGAGTACGTCAAAAATCAAATCCTGGACCCTATCCCAAAAAGGGTTAAAGGGAACCTCAGTAAGCTAAAGCTGGAAATGAAGAAGGAGAATTTAAAGAAGAGGATAAATAGAAAGACTAAGAATAAGGTGAAAATTAGGGAAGAGAAGGAGGTGAGCCCTAATCCTTTGAAAATTGAAGAGGAAAATACCCAAGAAGAGAATAATGAGGAATATCCTGAGATTAATGAGAATGACTCTGGAAAACTTAAGGTTGATGGGGTGGAAGATCCAGAGATCTTTAACAATTCTAAGGATGGAAGAATGTCGGAGGGCCATCTCAGTCAGATTGAGGAAGCAGAAAATAGGGAGATGGATGAAGAAAAAGAAAAAGAGGTAAAGGAGAACAAGGAAAAATATGTGGAGGAGACTAAGGTTAAACCTAAGGAGAATCGAACCCTAAAGAATGATAATAGGAAGAAGAAAAAGCAGAAATTAAACTCTGAAATTAAAATGGTAGGGTTTGAGGTGGATGATAGAATCCCTATGAGAAAGGAGGACCATGGGACAAGTCTGGAGAAGTGGATTGGAGAGGAAATGAATACTATGAAACAACATCTTAAGGATATGAAAGATGTTATGGATCCTATCAGTTCTAAGGTTGCAGAAATGGAGAAAGAGGTGTAGATTAAGGTAAAAAATAACAACATAGAGGATGAGCTAATTGCTAAGGTTAATACCCTTATAGAAGACAAGCTGAAGAAAATAAAAACCCAAATCAGTCATAATGGCAACATGATCAGTATAATTCTCAAGCACAGTAATGAAGGGTTGAATGTTTCTGTCCAAAATCTGAAATCTTTGTATGCTTATTTGGAGATGAGCCTACTGGAAAGAACTACTATAATGATTGATGATACAACTGAGAGTTCGGGCCTGAGCACTAGAACCTATAGAAGCATAAAAAGGAAAGTCCCTGAGATCCCTAAAGAGATGAAAGAGATGAAGGATTCCATTGTCTTAATGGAAAATATGTAGAAAGAGGCTGAGGAACCCTATGCAAAAATACTTTAAGCCAATTTCTCTGCTAGTAGGGCTGTTGTAGTTTTTCTGGTAGTTGTGCTGGAAGTTATGCTGGCAGTTGCGCTTTTCTTGTCTATCTTTTTCTTTTTGGGTTTGGGATGGTTGCTTTGGTCCTGCTATTTTGCTCATAGCAGGCATTCCATGTTTGTAAGGGTTGTTCTCGCTTATCTTTAGCTCTCTTTTGTACAAGGTTTCAACGTCCTTTCAAAACCTAATTTTACCTTAATCAAAAACATCTTTTCTTATTCATTTAGGCTCATCAAGCCACAATGTCTGGTTATGCATTCTGCTAAGAACTATCTGTATCCATTCAGTCTTAAAAACCCTAGGAAAGTGTAATGCATTTGTTAGTCCTTTCACTTCTAGATGCTTTTTCTCTTCTTTCAAGTTTCCAATGTCATCACATAGTGCCTTATAGGACTTATCTAGGTCTAGATCTCCTAATTTTGATATCTTGCAATGTATATAGGACCTTACATCCTCTACCAGCAAAGCCCTAGATGGGATTCTAGAGAATGCTCCAGAATCATCGGGTTGCAATGCAATTTCTAGGTGTAACTTGTATTTAGGTTTAACAAAAGTATTATTTCTAATAAGATTAATCATTTTCTTCTTATCCTCTTTCAATTTTTCTTTTCTTGAAGAAGATGCCATTGTATCTTGAAATTTAGGGCTTTTTGTAACTTAAACAATGCAGTCGATGATTGTAGGTACTTACTGAATCTTTGTAATCACTTGTGAATCTATAGAGTCATGTTTGAATCTTGCTGAGGTTGCACTTCAATCTATTCTTCAATCACTCTACTTAGCTCTGCTTTGTTGCTCAAAAATCATCGGTGCAAAATGAGTTCTTCCATCGTGCTTTTATAACTTTTTTTGCCCTAAGTTGTCATTAATGCCCAACAACTCATCGGTGTACAAAGACTGAGTTCATCGGTTGAGTCATAAATAACATCGTCGATGTAGGTGCAAAGTTATAGGGTAGCTAGCAGCTTTGGTGATTTCATTGATAATTATCAGTAAGATAGCGATGAAAACCTCTGTCGAATCAAAGATCACTGAGGTTTGTCGATTACACTTAGTGACTTGGCTTTTGCATAATGCCCGATACATTTTTGTAAGTAGTGTCAACTTTACTGTGTGTGTTCACCGATGCTTATTGGTACCCATTTACCAATGGAATTGTTTTTCAATAATATTACAAGTAAAAAAATAGTGCATCTTCAATAATGCTAATTTTGTCAATATGATCAATGTGTAATGGAACCGATGCATAATATAACTTATCATAATGTAGTTCTATACTTGTGCAACTTAGTTGGGAATAGTGATGCCACTAGATCTATTGGATGGGGTGTCATAATTTGCATTTCTTGTTCCAACACCTTCAGTGTTTGTATCTTTTCTCCACATCTTGTTTCTCATCTTCTTGATGTCATCAATGGTGTTTCCATTGGGATAAGTGCTTGTTTCTGTCAATCAGTCTTTGCAATCTTTTATCACATGTCCAACCTTATGACAATGTAAACATGCCATACTTGGATTGGTCCATCCATTAGGTCTTCTAGTCCATTTTCTCATCCAGTTGGCAGCAATTTAACTATAACTTCCACATGTTATGTAGTTTACCCATGTGTTATAGTCCCAAACATATGAATTACTGATTCTTGTCAGTTTATAGCCATTATCAGGTTCTTTTGGTGTCCAAGCTTTCTTGTTCTTTTTCCAGCACTCCTGATGTGTATGCCCATTTATTTTGTAGGTAGGACAATACTTTTCCATGTAGGTTTCCTTCTTTGGATTTGTCACCTTTGATCTGCATTCATGTGCCTTTTGTCTTTTCTTGTGACATTTATAACAATTACCAACTATAGTAGATTGTGATTGAGGAATACCTTTCATTTTGTTTTTGCAAATGTTTGAGGTGTGGCTTGGTTTTCCATAGTGATTACATGATAGCTTCTTGGTTCTTGGATTTTCATAAGCATTCCTTTGATCTAATTGATTAGATGATTCTCCATTGTCGACGTACCCTAGACCTGTGTAGTTGTTGACTCTTCTTTGTTCGTCAAGAAAATCATCCATTCTTTTATTGCTATCTTCAGCTTTCTTGATTAATTCATTATGCTGATTCTGATTTCTAACTTCATGCTTTAGCTTTGATTTTCTTCTCTTAGCTCACCGATGATCTATATTCTTTCAATGAGTTTAGTATTTAATCTGTTTGTCTCTTGACTCATAAGAATAATCTTATTGGTAATCTCATGGTGATGATAAGTAAGTCTTTGAATCTCTGATTCTTTTTCTTGTAGCTTCTTTGTGATTTTCCTCCTATCATCAATAGCTAATGTTATCTTTGATTCAGCTTTTCTTGAATCATTCATGACATCAATAATTTTTACCATCTAAGTCTCTTGACTGATTTGAAGCATCTTGATTTGCTCTGTTAGATGTAGATTGACCTCTTGTAGACTTGTGATCTCTTCTACTGATGTGTCTGATGCTTTTCTTGTTGTTGATTCAGTTGAGTTGAAGTAATTTGGGATATCCTCTTATTGATAATCTTTTTCATTAAGCCTAGTTGCCATAATCTTTGTTTCATCAAGAAACTTTCTCATGCTTACTCTTGCCTCCTTGTATTGCTCATAGTAAATCTAAATTTGTAACTACTCATTCTCAATAGTCTTATCCAGTCTGTACTTTTCCATTGTTTTGATATTTTCTCTTAAGTCTTTAAGCTTTCAAGAGAGAGACTTAGCTCTGATACCAATTTTTGGAATTACTG
The DNA here is from genome assembly GCA_018584345.1 of Thuja plicata. NCBI lineage: Eukaryota > Viridiplantae > Streptophyta > Pinopsida > Cupressales > Cupressaceae > Thuja > Thuja plicata. The sequence goes on along the minus strand of MU226547.1, from coordinate 5,816,856 downwards.
GAATGATGTATTGAGAGAGGAGGGGTGAATCAATACCTCTAAAACTTTTATGTGATTATCCCATTAACCTTTGTGTCATCAGATTTGTATATTCACCTATCTATCTATTCATCTTTCTTTATATATGTAAAATCATAACATAAGATCTTTACATGTGTGAACATTCAAGAAACATACATGAAAGTAAATAACAAATAACACAAGATATGATATCACAGAAAACTCCTGTTAGGAAGTAAAAACTACGGTGGGGATGTCACCCACAAAACTTCACTATCTGCAGATAAGAAGGGAGCCGATTAAGGCTTACAATTTGATCACTTTTGATGATCTACCATGTTAGGAGTATTAGAGTGAAGACTTGTTAGGATCTACTTCATTTGAAACTTTAGCAACACCATTAGGTGTGCACTCTATTAAGAGATTTGTCAAGAAATGTTAAGTCTGCCTTCTACTAAAGGATTTATGAAGTGATGCACTTGTTAGAATGTAACTACATTATAAATATTGATCTGATAGTATATGTAATCTCTAATTTCTGATAACAGATCCTATAAATCTTACAATGTATATGTAATCACCTTAAGTGATTGAATGATACCTTGTCTCTACTCGTCAGTAGCCTTGTCTATGTTCTTGAGAATTGATATGATCTATTTTTGAAATTTGCATGAATTCACTTCTCCTTCTTAGATTCTCTTCATGTCTACAATAATTTGTCAACTCTTACTATTACAAATGATTGAACATCTATATATACTAGTTTCTAGGTCCATTCTTGATTCATGCTTTTCAAGTTAACTCTAGATTCAAGGTTTACAACTTGACCTTGATCTTTAGTTAGTTATGTTTTAGATCCATTGGGATTCTTTAAAACATTTACGATATACTTTCTTGACCCTCAAGTAATGATTTAAAACAAATTAAAACTCTATAAATAGAATTACACTGTTTAATCTGACGTGGAAAGTCAGATCCAATTTTTGCAGGTTCTGTAACTGACTATCGATTCTGATGCTTGGGTTGCTCTGTCAATCTATTTGGTTTCTTTCATCCTTTTCTCTGTCAGGCTTCTGCTCCATCTATGTCCCTATATTCAACTATTCATTGGGTTCCTTTCCTTTTCTATTCTATCGGCGATGTTCATAAAATTACACCATCAGTTTAGTGATTTTGGATCCATTGGCGATGTTCTTTTATGCTTTGTCATCGGTTCAACACTTGATAGTGTTTGTCAGGCAATTCTATACTTAGAATTTTCACGACAAGTATTGTCATCTCGTTGGGTATGCAGTGTGTTGTCTGTTGGGTATGCCTATACCGATGACCTTTATCATGTTTTTCACTTAAGTATACTAATGGCAAAACTTAAAGTCATCACTTTAGTGCACATGTCACATTATCATCCCCATCATATTGCACATACTTCAATGTATATATAATATGATCCACCTTTGGTGGACATGTGATTCCACCTTGCATAGGTAATATCTTATCTTCTCCCTATCATTATCTCTTATTGAATTTCCTATATGTGTAGGAACTTCTATTATGTAAACATAACAATAAGGTCTTCATCTTCATATTTTCATATTGCAGTATTAATACAAGTCTATTATTGTTCATATCATCTCTCTTGTATTTGTGCTATTCTTTGACCTCTAGATCCTTGGTTCAATCTTTGGTTTTTGCAAATTCTTACAATAGTGATGTGAATATAGTAAGAAGAGATCAAGTGTAGTTCTTCATCAAAACTGTATAGGCATTGTTGATCCTACCAGTCAGTTCAGTATAGGAATGTCAGTCCATTTTGATTATGAAATTGGTTGTAAGCCTTGATATATTTTGGATGTGTATTTCAGCAGTGAAATCTAGGTTGTAAGTCTAGATGCAAGTGCATTACCTTCATTATAATCATTCCTTTAACAAGGTACTTCTTACTACAGTAGTGATATATTTGTGGGTATCATCCCCACTGGGGTTTTTCCCTAACAAATTTTTTCTCGATAAAAAATTATGGTGTTATGGTGTTTATGTTATATATCTTGATTGGTTTACTTCTATTTACTTTTTGTACTAAGTTGTGGTTTTAAAGGAAGAAATTTAATAATATTGTTGTACCGATTTACCCCCCCACTCTCAGTGCTCCCCAATCCTAATACCATATGCATCATGAATAACACAAAAACATCTAAACCCATCTAAATCATCACATTTTCCAACATCTCTCATGTTGGACATGAAGAACACTAATAACATCCACTGTAACACCTAAAAAATGACTTGAAAATATTTGGACTGTTGGTTGAATTTCTTGTTTTGGCAGTTTTCCTAATTCCCTATTCTTTTCTATGCATTCTGGTGTTTTCAATTCAGTTATCTCCCGTTCTTTTTGCCTTGCCTGTGTCAAGTTTTTAGGTTTTCAAGTCTAAGCCTAACTCAATTTTCAAAAACCCTGAAAACCCTAGGCTTCTCATGTTTTAAAAGATTAAAAGATAAACCCTAGGTCATGGCATTCTATTTCATTGTTACTTTTTCTATCCACTTAAGGCATGTGTTTTTTAAGTCTCCTCGTTGCGTTACTTGAAATGAATATTCCAAATGTCTTCCCGACTTCACATTTTCCTTTTGTCGCGTGGTCTCATTCAGGATCAACATATTCCTTCAGTGTGACGAGACTCAGCAATTTCTTCATGTCGGGTAGTCGTAGAATAACTATGTCATAAATCTTTATGTAGAAGGGACCCACTGCTTAGTCGGGTGATCGCAGGAAAATCTTAACAATTATCAAAATTTCTTCAGACTTCGCGATTACTTCATGTCGCTTTATCACTAGATGAACCCAAATTTAGAGGTTAAGCCAGACCTTTAGTCACGAGGTCTCGAGATTGAATAGCGGTTAAGAGATTGTGACTGAGACTTCGCGACTGACCGTTTGAGATTTGCAGTAAAGTATAGTCGGGATGTCGCCAGAACAAGATAATGTTTCAGTTTTCCATTATGCAGCAAGTGAACAAATGGCTATATGACATGTGTCACAAGGTGGATGGACGTCAAAGGATTATCGCATGGTCGCCTGAAGGAGAAAATGGACTCAGCGACAATGAGACTAAGTGCTTTCCCTTCAGCCGTGGTGTCTGAGAAGGATTGAAGGGTATACATGAGCATATAGCGATTAAGCGACGGTCGTAGGATAAAGAGATCAAAGGATCTGACAATGGTCACAAAGTCTAGGAAGAAAGGTGCCCTAAGGAAAAATTACTCCCAACTTTGCAATAAAGGTATGTCACGCAGTCGTCAGAAGGGGAAAAGGGGCACATATAACTTGTTACGGTAAAATTAAATGCTCAGGACTTATATCCCGCGATTGGGCGATTAAATATTGTTGCATAGTCTTGAGATAAAATTAAACACTCAGCGACAAGGAGATAACCGTAAAGATTAAAGGCAACGGTTAGTCGCAAAGTCTTAGAAAGAATGATGAGTTAATGTTAACTATGCGTGACTATGATTTCAGTTGTGTCGCATGATCGCCAGATCGTGACTTGGGTCAGCCAAAGGTAGGAAAACACATTGTCACCATGTCTCAAGATGAAACCATGGGTTAGTGATTGAGGTCCACGACAAAGAGACTTAATGCAGTCGCGTAGTCGCCTGATCCCAAAATCTAAAAAATGGCGACAATTTTGTGATATGACAGTATGAACCGCTCAGCAACCAATCACAGGCTTGCATTTTGATTATTGTGAAAAAAGAGTAGCTGAGATGTAAGACAGTTAATGAATTACAATGTGACATGTCAGCCCTTTTGAATGCAGATGGATTGCTCCGAGGATTCACTTTCAAAAATTTGATTTCCTATCAAGCTCAGGAACTACGGCTAGGTTTTTATTCAAGTTCATAGCATGTCGAATTAATGACAGAACTGATGTTTCCAAATTATGAGTTGTGTACTCTGAATGATGGCTATAAGGAGTTGATGCTGCATTCATTTTTATTCACCGTGTTTTCAATTTTTAGAGTCCAAGTTGTTAAGTTTTTAGAAAAGAAGAGTATTTCTCAGTTTGCAGTGTTTCCAAAGTTGATCAAAGAATTCTAAAATTTGTGCACAGGACGGTCAGATGATCTCTGAGATAGATTTTTTTCAATATCAGTAAGGAAAAAGAGGTTCAAGGTGTTGCAATTATGAGCGGGGCTATGAGTGTCGCTTCAACAAGTGGAGGCAGTGAAGAGGAATAGAAAAGAAAGGCAAGTTTTTCTAATGAATTTCTCCGTCTCCTGCCTGGTTCAATGCAAAATAAGAAGGCCAATGCTAATGTCCTCTTGGATGAGTACAAAGATATTCAAGATGTTATTACTCTAGGGACAATAGGTTTCTCCCTTTTCAATTATTTCTATAAAATTTTTGATAAGCCCATCCCAGTATCAAACCCTTGGACATGTTGTTTAGCTAGGTTACTTGTTCCTGATGTCTTCTTAGATATAGACCTATTCTTAGACCTAGCTAATCACTATGATGCTTTGACTAAGACCATCAAAAGAGATGATGGCACTGCCCTGCTAATATTAAACAGGAATTCATTCATGCAAGCCTTTGGCTTATTTAGCACCATGTCTACTAAAGTTGACATGACAAAACAGGAGAAGAGGTATAGTTCAAAGCCTAGTATTGCTAAAGGCTTACTGCAGAAACACATGTTGAAAGAAGTGAAAAAGTACTTAGATCCTATGGCTAAGCCAAATCCATATTATTACAAGGATCTACACTTCTACATTATGTATAACTCTTATGCTCTATGTAGAGTGCTAGGAAGAGATGGAGATGCAGAGAAAATCAATGCTGGCATCCTGATGATGGTGCTAGACTTGCAAGAGGTGCACTCAAGCACCAGCTATGATTATATACAACATATAATTGATGAAATGCATGAGGGTTTCATTGCAACCTAGAAAAGACTAAAGAATCCAAAGGAGAAGGAGCCTAAATTTTTACATTACTCAGTCCTAATGCATCTCCTTTTATACTTCAATTTTGTAATCATGGATGTCAATAATTTAACCCCTCAGAGATTCTACCAAATAGCACCAAATTCTATCCAGTTTTGGGTGAGGGTTTGGAATTACACTTCGAGAGAGTGTGATTACTGTGCTTTTCAGAATTGGATTGTGTATCCAATTGTATAGAGTTTGGGGACAAGCGGGACTAGAGTCCCATTAAAGATTATACAATTGCTCAGGCCCTGTGAGTATACAGATAGTTGGCCTGGAAAACATAATTGGGGTGATTTCTTCTTGGAGGAGAATTATACCACTATCAGAGTATTTGGGTGTATTCACCCACCTCATTTATTACCATATCATGTGCCTGCAAGGGTGGCTGCAATGGAATTCATATGGCAGCTATTATTAACAGATAATGAGCACTTTGCACCACACAAAAAGGGGACTATAACCCCTAGGAAATTCAAAATTCTCAACTTTACAATTGGCAAGAATGCCATTGACGCAGTGGGTTAATGGTTGGAGAAATACAGGATGGGGGCAGCCCCTTATAGATACATTGATCCAGAGGGCTTCATGGTAGGGGTTAGGAAATTGTATACTCCTACCATCCCTAATACCAATGTTCACTGTGAGTGCATAGAAGAATATGCAACAAGGAACATCTTGGATGAAGATGACATCCACACAAGAAGACTGAGAATCCAGGAGTTGCTAAAATTGGAAAGGCAAATAAAAAGAAATGGGTTGTCTTTTGGGGGTTTTTACCCTGACCTCCGATATTTTGATAGAATCAAGGCCATGATAGATAACTATTATGTGTTGGTAGAGCAACTGGATACAATCCTAGATAAAAAAGGTGCTCAAACACCTGAACACTCAGATTCAGAATATGATAGTGGCAATGACAGTGATTATGCACATCTTCCCATGTAGCCTTCACCACAACAAGCCTCAAAGCAAGAAATGGCTGAGATTCCATAGTTACAGGGAGCAGAGGGTCATATTATAGATCTAACAGTTGCTACCCAGCCTGATGATGTAGAGGAGCCTGCTGCGAAGAGGCAGAAATTGGAAGTAGGGAAGCCTTCAGTGGGAGGACAAAGCAAGAAAAAGGATAAGGCTAAGGCCTTAGTACTTGGCACCAGGTTATATGATCATAACCTGAGAAAATAAATCAGGGAAGGAAAGAAATAGAAGCCTGACCTAGATGATGAAGTTGACATACCACTCAAAGCTTGTATTGATGAAAGATTGCTTCATCAGCAAAAATTTCAATATGATGATAGCTTTGTCAAAATAGAGGAGTTTAAAGACTTCCTAAGATGGCATAAAATAGAGCAGCTCAAATCTGAGTTGACTGTGGATGGGAAAGAGACAATAACAGAGGAAGCCCTAGCGGCTTTACAAAATTATGATCCTGAAAATGAGGATATTTCTCCCGAGGATGCCAGGAAGATGGTGCTGGGAAGTGGAATATTGTTGGCTGAGGGATGGGATTCGGCATATGCCTTCATCATAGACCAAATCTGAAAGCAACTAGATCTTAAAATGGCTAGTGAGGTCCAAGTAGGAGATATGATAAAAGGATTTGGGTATAGCCCAAAATCTCAGGCTTTTACAATGTGGAGCCTAAGCCCAAAAGACCAAAAGCCCTAGTTAGTAAATATTCAAGAAAATATGGTGGGGAATCAAATGGTGTGGTCCGTACAAAATACAGGGGACTTAGAAATCTCCCAAATTATGACACATTGAGCTCAACTGAATGAAGACAAGACCAAACAATTTTCTGAGAGGTATAGTACTTTGTTGGAAGAAACAAGTGCACTATCTAAAGACAGGGATATGTGCCACATACAATTGTACCAGAGGGATCAGATGGTAAATAAATTGATGGAGGAGTTGGAGACAAAGCCTGAGGTAGTATATGTACCTGCACAACCACCACCAATGCAAATTGAAGATAAGCCTAAGTCAGAAGAGGCTGTGGAACAAAAGGTAGATGAAGAAAAGAGAAATGAAATTGCTTTAAAGGCACTAAAATGTATACTACAACATAGAATTGAGATTCTAAAAGATAAAACTGATGTTGTAGTCAATACATATAATAAGTTGCCAGCCTTGCATACGGAGGTAATGGGGTACCTTACTATTGTAAATCCTTACTTTAAAAAGTGGTCTGCTAGGGCAAATTTATTTGAGAAGTTGTCATCTTTACAAGCTATAAGAGCAGATTTTCCTGAAATAGTAACTGAAGTGGGAGATGAGATAAAAAGAGTCAATATTGCTCTCTCATTTTTCAAAGGAAAATTAAACCAGATAGAGGTTAAATTGAGCCTCTTTTCAAATGATTTTAATAAGTTTATTCCTTCCTTAAGGGGAGATGATGACCAAGTAAAGGTTGTAGATGCTTGGAAGAGTGAGTTTGACACCAAGATGCCTAGTGAAGATGCATTTCTTTTAGGAGCAGATGTTGATATAGAGGGATTCAATAAAATATTGGATGAAGCCTTCAAAGCAGAGACTGACATCAACAAGTTCCTACTTGATGTCAAAAATATCACTGATGCTAGATGGGACAGACAAAAGGTGCAAGTACAGAGTACTCAAGACTTCAAGTGGCCATCGAATGATGAAGTGAAAGCTTGGGAGGTGATGACTACACCCAAGAAAAAGAAGCCTGTAGTAGAAGAAGAAATCTTGGACGATGAGTAAGGTGAACACTTGGCACTGCACTGTTCAAGATAAGAGGGATAGTTATTACAAAAGGAAAATGTAGGTGAGTAGGAAAGCACAGCTATCTGGACTCAACATAAATACTACCAGCTATCATCTAAAAATCTAATTACAGTCGCCAGATCAGGAGAAGAACAAGAAATATCTGTTTCTATCTTTTTGACTTAGTCCTTTCACCGCTTCTTCTCTCTCTTTCTTTTGTCTCCCTTGTAACTTTAGGGTTAGGTTTTTTATGACCATCCGAATCTTGTTGCATCCAAAAGGGATTCCAAGATGGTCAAAAACCTATATATATATAGCAAAAAAGAGTTGTAAAAGGGGTCTTTTTTGTTGGAATTTTTTTGGAGAAGGGAAAATATATTGTAGAATTCAGATATTCTGAATTTTTGTCTATCTTTTGAAGTTGCAAGATCTTTCATGTATGGAAGCTGGATCATATAAATAAAATATGGTGCAATTTTACTCTCTTCAATTTTTGTCTCTTTATTCTCTGTGTATGCTCTTTTATGTTAAGTTTGCAAGGCATTCTGAAGCATTTTGGTTAT
>MU226547.1:5789497-5803776 GCA_018584345.1 Thuja plicata | reverse complement strand
ATTAGCTTGTAGAAACATAACAGTAAAACAAACCATAAGCATTCATACAAGTTGACACAAGTATTTAACATGGAAACCCAATATGGGAAAAACCACCAGTAACATGCTACCAAGTTTTCACTCTTTTAAAGTGAGCTTTGTGAGGAGCCAACCTTGTTAAAGGTTACAATAACACATTGTTAGGTGTGACCTAATTAAAGGATTTAATCACCCTATCAGTAGTGGCCTTGTTAGAGGACTTAGAACATTCCACCTAAATGTCACCTTGTTAGAGGATTTATATCAATGACTGTTAGGTCAACCTTGTTAAAGGATTTAACTGATACAATGATTAGAAAGTAATTAGTAGTTGTGATCTAATACATACAACTTACTTTGCAATTCAGATCCAATTACAGCTCTGATGTTAACTTACTGGATAGCCTACATTGTCATTTCAACCTTTTGATCTGCTTGGAAATCTATCAAGAAATCACAAATGCAACTCCCTACTTTTGTATTTAGCCTTCTCTACTAGCTCATGCCAAACAGTAAATCAATATGCAACCCTTTTGCATACACATCCACACTTCATGGATAACCCCTTGAGGTTATCATATAACTCTCTATCTAGGTCAGATAAATCTTTTGCTGCTTAAACAAGATCGTAGATCCTAGGTTAGGTTAGATCCAACGGATCATTCCATCTTTGTATTACATTTACTTCTCCAAAGTAGTCTCTAATTAAATCTTGAAACCATGCATTAATTACGGTTACCCATACATTAAATGATGTGGATCAATCTCTAATTAGCATTACGTATCCCAATAAAATTAAATAAGTCAGCCAAAGATCTCAAATCTCATCATTAATCCAATTACTATAAGTCAGCCAACATCACTATTTTCACTTGGCACTTTCACTAGTGCTCGACATTGAACAAATTTTCTCATCACAAGAAACTTTTCTTGGCACAAGCAACTTTGATCAGCACAAAATAGCCAAAAAAACTATCTTTGAAAGATAAACAACTAATTACTTTGCTAGAGTTCCAACTGATAAAGTACCCTTTTAATTGCCTTAACTCAACCATTCACTTGGTCTTCTTGTTAAATCTTCTTCATCATCAGTAGATATGGTACTCAAATAGATAAAAATAGTCTTACCAGTTAAGGTTTGACAACAATGAAAAAATAACAATTGCTTGCATTGTCACTTTCCAACAATCTCCCTCTTTGGCATTGATGGCAACATAAAATATTAAAACAATGATTTAATAAGCATAGTTACCAACCAATCCAAAAATTCACCTATGTTCCTTGATATGAATGAATCTTCATTAATGTCTTTAGCTTCATTTTGATTCTTATCTGTAAAAAATTTCTCCCTCTGTGTCTATAATCACACTGTAATCATCTGTGTCTAAACATTTGTAGACTCCCTCTGAGTAGATAATCACTTCAATGTTTTCAATAGTAACTTTTGCCTCTATGTACTTCTTCCTTTATGTAATCTCTTCTTCTAGGTAATCTCTCTATTTAGGCAATCTCTTCCTCTTTTTCCTTTATGTAACTTCTTTCCCTCTTTATAGGTAATCTCTCCCTCTTTGACAACAATGCCAATGACGTCGAAAACATTATCATGTAGATCTTTAGTATCATGTTGATCCTGTCATCTTTATTATGAATGATTTTATTTTCTATCCTTGTCCAACTTCACAACTTTAGCCAGCATCCTAAAGTGTGACTAACTGTGCATCAATGTGTCAAGCATTCTGAATGTAATATTTGATGCAACAATACCATTTAAAACTTAATTAGCCTTAGTTAGGGGAATCACCCCCATTTTACCTCACAGATACTCATGAGCATCCTTGGGTAGTGCTTTTGTGAATATGTCTGCCAATTTTTCTTTAGTGTTCACATAATCCAGTCTCACTTCTTTATACTGAACTAACTCCCTCAAGTAATGATACTTGATAGCTATATGCTTTGTCTTTGAGTGCATAGCAGGATTTTCAGAAATATTAATAGCACTCATGTTATCACAATATATGACAACTAGTTCAGTGATTTCTTCCTTCATACCTTTTAGTAGTATTTTCAACCACACAGTGTTAGAACAATTGACTGTTTCTGCCACATACTCAACTTCAGCCGTAGATTGTGAGGTGCAGTTCTGTTTCTTGCTTGTCCATGAGATCAATCTTTTTCCTAAAAGAAATGCTCCACTAGTAGTGCTTTTCCTATCATCAACATTCCCAACCCAATCAGAGTCACTGTAAACTCTGAGTTCAATCTTGTCATTCTTTTTGTAGTATAGACCATAGTCATCAGTTCCTTTCAAATATCTTAGAATCCTTTTTACTGCCATCATGTGATTTTCCTTGGGGTTAATAGAAAACCTTGCAACAATTCCAACAACTAGGGCAATGTCAAGTCTACTATGTACAACATATTGTGGTTTACCAATCATTGATCTATAGATTGTTTGGTTTACTTTGTTTGTGTCATCATCTTTTGTCAGCTTCTGTCCAGTAGCCATGGGTGTACTCAGTAGTTTGGACTCTTCCATTCCAAAAGTTTTCAGCATCTCTTTGATATATTTAGATTGAGTGATATAGATACCATTCTTCATTTCATAAATTTGTAAGCCAACAAATAATTTTATTTCACCAAACATAGACATCTCAAACTCAGTTTGCATCTCTGTTGCAAATTTTTGACATAACATATCATGTCCACTAAATATGATGTCATCTAAATAAATTTCAGCTAATAATGTACCTTTGCTTTGCTCTGTCTTCAAGTACAGGTTGTTGTTGTCATTGGTTCTTGCAAATCCAATCTTGATCAGATAACTTTGCAATCTCTCATACCATGCTCTTGGCACTTGCTTCAGTCCATATAATGCTTTCTGCAATCTGCAAACCATATTCCTTTTTTTTGGGTCAAAAAAACCATCAACTTGCTCAATATACACTTCTTCTTCCAAGATACCATTGAGAAATGCAAATTTCACATCCATCTGATAAAATTTGAATCCTTTATAGGCTACATATAGAAGTAAGGTTCTGACTCCTTCCAATATTGCAACTAGGGTGAAGGTTTCACCATAGTCAATTCCTTCCTCCTGTTCATAACCCTTGCATACCAGTCTAGCTTTGTTTCTTGTCACATCTCCATGTTCATTCAGTTTGTTCCTGAATACCCACTTTGTACCAATTACATTTTTATGCTTCGGCCTAGGTACAAGTGTCCAAGTTTTTTTCTTCTCAATTTGTTCAATTTCCTCATTCATTTCTTGTATCCAATCTTCATTATCTAAATCATCTTTCACTATTTTTGGCTCAAATTCACATAACAGACATGTGTCATTTTTCAACTTACTTCATGTCATAACAGCATAATCCTTTGATCCAATGATTTTATTAGAATTGTGATTTCTTCTCACATATTTTTCTAGAGTAGGCTCAGTCCTTGCTTTAGGTTCATTGTCTGTATTCAGTTCTAGTTGATTCTGTAACTCAACATCTCCATCAGATAGCTCAGCATTCACGTGTTGTTTCTCAGCAACTCCACTCTGTGACTCGGCATGTGCATGTTGTTTCTCAGCAGTAGTCTCAGGTAGTGAATTAGAATCTTCCTCATCCAGATATACAAATGATCTGTAGCTTTCAGGCTCTTGATTACTTTCAGCTTCATTTCTTTCTGCAAACTCATCAATTCTTACATTTGCACTTTCAACAATTTTGTTAGTATTAGAATTCAAACATTTGTAAGCTTTTCTTTTCATTGAATAACCAAGGAATATGCCTTCTTCACCTTTAGCATCAAGTTTTCCATTTCTGTTGTCCTTTAGTATAAAACATTTGCTTCCAAATACTTTAAAATACTTTACTCTAGGTGCATAACCATACCAAAGTTCATAAGGTGTAGCATTTGTACCTTTCTTGACTTGAACTATATTTAGGGTATAGACTGCAGTACTTACAACTTCTTTCCAATATTTTTGTGCAACATTTTTCTCCATCATTAGTGTTCTTACACATTCCATGATAGATTTGTTCCTTCATTTAGCAATACCATTTTGTGGAGGATTCCTGGGTGTGAACATCTGTCTCTTTATGTCTCGGTCATTACAGAACCTATTAAACTCATTAGAAATAAAATCTCCACCTGTATCAGATCTTAAGCATTTCAAACTTTTGCTTGTTTTCTTTTCAACTTTAGATAAGTACCATTTAAATAACTGGAATGCATCAGATTTTTCCTTGAGAAACATTACAATCATCATCCTTGAATAATCATCAACAAATAGAATAAAGTATCTAGGACCACAATAGCTTCTTTCTCTAATGGGATCATAGAGATTAGTATGGACCAATTCTAGAATTTCCTCTAATATATCTATTTTATTCTTGAAACTAGACTTAGTCATCTTTCCTTGTTGACATTGTTTACACATAGCATTCTCAGGTTTCTTTAACTTAGGTAGCCCTCTAACTTTTTTCAATTTACTTATGCTTACCAACTTATTAAAGTTCACATGACACAACCTCTTATGCCATAACCAAACATCATTGTACTATGAAAACAAACATGTTTCTTCAAATAAATCCAAATAGAATAAGTTACCTTTATTTTGACCACCACTTCCAACTAATTTTCCAGTAGAATCATAGATCTTTTCTTTTCTATGATGGAATTCAACTTTGTAACCATAAGTGTTCAGCTGTGCAACACTTAGAAAATTATATTTAAGATCATCAACCCAATACACATCATCACATCTAATTTTTTCAATCAGGTTAATCAATCCTTTACCTTTGATAAGACATGGTGCATCATTACCAAATTTTACATATCCTCCTTTGCATTGGTTTAAGGTTTCAAACTTTTCTTTTTCACCAGTCATATGATGGGAACAACCACTATCAATGATCCATTGATCACTTTTACTCATGTAAGAGATTAATGTAGTTTTCTCATCATCATTAGAATCTTCTTTCATTGCAACATAAACAACTTCTATATCATTGTCATCAGAATTGTCAGTATCATTGTCAGAAGTTTCTTCAGCAATATAACAAGATTTCTTACCTTTGTCTTTGTAATCCTTATATTTCCTGAAGTCTTAGCCATCCTTTTTGTCTTTGTATTCCTTGTATTTGTAGTCCTTTCTTTCATTTTTTTCATTCTTATCAGGACATCTAGTAGCTTTATGACCAACTTTATTACATGAAAAACAAATAATAGGAAGTTTACCTTTGTATTTTCATTTTCCTCTGGATAGCCTTTTTTCCATAAGTGTTTCAAGTTCTTCAAGATCATCATCAGTAGTGTCACTATCACTATTCACATGTTTCTTTCCTTTCTTAGATTTATTGAGAATCAACTATGATCTAAAATTAGAATCAATCCCTCGTGGATTATAGTTATCATAATTTGACATTTCAAATGCAGTGAGTCTGTCTATCAGATTTTCCAGATTCGGATTATTGTTAGGAGTACATCTCAGTTCTTGAATTACAAAAACTCTAATAGCATATATAGGAAGTAAATTTCTCAATACCTTTCTCATAACAGTGTTCTCATCAATTGTTCCATTAGCTCCTCTAATGGCATTTACAACTTCTTTTACTCTACCACAATACTGATTAACATTTTCTCCTTCTTGCATTTTCATCTCATCAAACTTACATCTTATACTTTCTGATTTAGCTCTCAGCACATTTGTGTCTCCACCATAGACAGTTGCAAGTTTGTCCCACATCTCCTTTGCATTTGTGCATCTCTTTATATCATCAAATTCTGAATAGCTCTATGAGGAGGTGATCTCCAACATTGCTTGATTGTGCTCTTACTTTTCTTTTAGTTGTGCAGCTGTGAGAGGAGTATAAGGTGATACATATTCATTTTCAATAAGTCACTTAGCATCATCTCCAATACCAGCCAAATGCAGTTTCATCAAACTCTGCCATGCAGGAAAGTTATCTTTTCTCAGCTTAGGAACCTCTTTCTTATACATCTTGATCTTTTCGCTCCAAGTACCTTCAAACTATTTTCAGGGGACCAATGCTCTGATACCAATTGTTAGAATGAATTTAGAATAATTGAGAGGGGAGGGGTGAATCAGTTATCCTCAGGTCTATATGTAGCAAATAAAAACTTTCTGTATTTCAGATCTACTCGGCAGCAGTAGCATAAGTCAACAACTTTAATCATGCAGTTTACTGTCTATTGAAATTAGCTTGTAGAAACACAATATTAAAACAAACCATAATCATTCATACAAGTTGACACAAGTATTTAATGTGGAAACCCAATATGGGAAAAACCACCAGTAACATGCTACCAAGTTTTCACTCTTCTGAAGTGAGCTCTGTGAGGAGCCAACCCTATTAAAGGTTACAATAACACACTGTTAGGTGTGACCTAGTTAAAGGATTTAATCACCCTGTCAGGAGTGACCTTGTTAGAGGACTTGGAAAATTCCACCTGAATGTCACCTTGTTAGAGGATTTATATAAATGACTGTTAAGTCAACCTTGTTAAAGAATTTAACTGATACAATAATTAGACAGTAATCAACAGTTGTGATCTGATACATACAACTTACTTTGCAATTCAGATCTAATTATAGCTCTGATGTTAACTTACTGGATAGCCTGCATTGTCATTTCAACCTTCTGATATGCTTGGAAATCCATCAAGAAAGAACACATTTAACTCTCTGCTTCTGTATTCAGCCTTCTCTGCTAGAACATGCCAAACAGTAAATCAACTATGCAACCCTTTTGCATACACATCCACACTTCATGAATAACCCCTTGAGGTTATCATATACCTCTCTATCTAGGTCAAATAATTCTTTTGCTGCTAAAACAAGATCGTAGATCTTAGGTTAGGTCAGATCCAATGGATCATTCCATCTTTGTATTACATTTAATTCTCCAAAGTAGTCTCTAATTAAATCTTGAAACCATCCATTAATTACGGTTACCCATACATTAAATGATGTGGATAAATCTTTAATTAACATTACATATCCCAATAAAATTAACTAATTTGGCCAAAGATCTCAAATCTCATCATTAATCCAATTACTTTAAGTTGGCCAACATCACTATTTTCACTTGACAATTTCACTGGTACTTGGCATTGAACAAATTTTCTCGTCACAAGCAACTTTGCTCGACACAAAACAACCAAAAAAACTGTCTTTGAAAGATAAATAACTATTTACTTTGCCAGAGTGCCAACTGATCAAGTACCCTTTTAATTGCCTTAACTCAACCATTCACTTGGTCTTCTTGTTAAATCTTTTTCATCATCAGTAGATATGGTACTCAAATAGATAACAATAGTCTCACCAGTTAAGGTTTGACAGCAATGACAAAATAACAATTGCTTGCATTGTCACTTTCCAACATATAGATGATGTCTTTCTTGTTGATGGACTTAAGCACAACTTTTTGAGTGTTGGGAAGCTTATTGAAAAGGGATATCATTTGAATTTCAATGATGGGAAATGTACTATCATAATTCAGATAGGAGACTTGATCACATTAGGTACAAAGACAAGAGGTAATGTGTTTGAGTTGAATACTACAGAGGCTACTTGTTTTTTATGAAGGTTGGTGACATTTTTTTATGGCATAAAAGGTTTTGTCATATAAATTTTGATAACATTGTGAAAGAAAGTATCACAAATGCAGTCAGTGATTTACCAAAACTTGTGAATCCTTCTAACACCATGTGTAGAGAGAGTGTGATGGGAAAATAAACTAGAAATAGTTTTAAGAAAAAATATTACTCAGCAAAGGAGAAGTTGGATCTGGTACATGTAGATCTTTTTAGTCCTTCAAGAAAAAGATCTTACTATGGTGAAAGGTACTTTATACTCTTTGTTGATTACTATTCTAGGATTATGTGGGTTGCATTTATTAAAGAGAAGTCTGAAGATTTTGATAATTTTAAGGTCTTCAAAGAAAAAGTTGAGAATGAGTCAGGTCTAAAGATAAAATGTTTAAGATCATATAGAGGTGGATATTTTATATTAGATATGTTTAATACCTATTGTGAAGAGAATGGAATATACAGACAAACATCAACTCCTAGGACACCACAACTTAATAGGATTGCAGAGTGAAGAAACAAAACTATAATAGATGCTTCCAAGACTATGTTGCTTGACAGGAATGTGTTGCATGTGAATTAGATAGAATTTTTTTATATCATAGTCTACACTTTAAATAGAATTCAAATCAAAGAATGTACCAATAAGACACCCTATGAACTTTGGTTTAATCATGCTCCTACTATAAATTAAAATATTTGGTAGTAAATGTTATATCAAAAGGGATGATGAGATAGTAAAATTGATGCTAGAAGTGATGAAGGAATTTCCTTGGTTATTCCTCTAAAATTAAGGCTTATAAGTGTTTCAATGTAAGATTGAGGAAGATAGTTGAAAGTGTTAATGTAAAAATTAATGAGAAGTTTCATATTTGTGAAAGAATGTATGACTGTAATAAGATTCCAGAGAATGGGGAGATTATTGCAAGTCAAGAGGAAACTCTTGAGATTGACAATGAAACTGAGGTATGCTTGAATGACCCTACTAAAACTCCAAATACACCAAGTTATGTTAAGAAAAATCATCCTGAGAATCAAAATATCAGTGATGCAAATAAAGGTATGATGACAAGATCTAGAATAAGAAATTAGATTTTTTTGTTTCACAAGTAGAATAAAAAACTACTGATGAGACATGTAGAGTTGAATCTTGGACAAAAGCAATGCAGGAAGAATTGGATTAGATAGATGAAAAAAACACTTGGGAATTGGTTCCTAGACCTAAGAAAAAGAATGTTATAGGAACAAAATATGTTTTTTCAGAAACAAAATGAATGAAGATGGTATGGTTGTAAGGAATAAGGATAGATTAGTTTGTAAAGGATATTCACAATAAGAAGGCATAGACTTTGAAGAAATATTTTATCTTTTTTCTAGATTAGAGGCAGTAAGATTGTTCCTTGCTTATGTTTCACACAAGGACTTTAAGGTGTTGGAAACATTGAGAGGGGGGGTGAATCAGTGTTTAGCTAATTAATCAATTTCAGCAACTTTAAATATAAATCAATCATATAACACTTGAAGCTTAACAAAAGATCACATAACACAAGATATGATTATAGGGAAACCTTGATTAGAGGAAAACCCCAGTGGGAATTAGTACCCACAAATATTGCACTAGTATAATGAACCTGTTAGAGTTCCTTTGCCCTGTTAGGAGCAGTCTTTACAATGTAAGTACAATGACTTGGTGAGGTCTCACCCTATTAGGAGTCTTTTATAAACAACCCTGTTAGGGGTGAGGACTCATTGTCCAAGAGCTCACTACTCAAAGAGAAAGAAGGATACAACCTCCTAAAAATAGATATGCACTATATCCAGAAGTGAACTATTGTATGTGTCACAGATGTCTTATCAGTTCCAGTTATGCGCTTATGCTCTTAACTTCTTTAAAGGTTCTATCTCATACTGATATCTTCATACTTCTTTTCTATACATCTTCTATGACTATTTTGACGACACTTCAAATGTATCTTTGCATTACATATATATCTTTACGCCTGAACAGACACGACCCAAAACAAGACCATAGTCGGCCCAAAAACATTATACATAATGCTTCCAAATAAATTGGCTTAAGTATGTTTACAATAATGTTTAATATATGATTAAAAATTTATTACAATAGGTGCTTAGCCTTCACATAACAAAATATTACACGCTAATAAAAATTATTAAGTCAGCTTCATACTTTGTATTCTGAATTGCTAGTGTACTTGTTCTTTCTGTAACTTGTCTGCACTGACATTCTGTACCCTACATGTATAGGATAAGCATAAAAACATACCATAGAGCTTAAGTTAGAATGCACATATCCTGATGTGGTCATATGCATGTGCGCTGATGCTCTGATCGACTGTAAGTCACTGTTCTATTCTGTCTTCTACACTTAGTCAATTTTCACTTCACAGTTTACTGTGAAAACTTCATATGAATTTGTTGCCATAATGACAAAAAAAAATAAGCCATATACTTCCTAGGAGTCAAATTTCCAACAATCTCCCCCTTTGTCATTAATGGCAACAAAGGAATGTGGCCAAGTTACTCAAAATTGACTATCATGAAAAAAAATTTATATTTTCTTCTCTTAACATATACTATATATGTCTTTGCATATATATACGCTTGTCCTCATACATTCATTACTCCCCCTTTGACATTAATGAAAAAGGTGACAAAATTGTAAGTCTTTTAAATACTTACTCCACGTATACATCTGGATAACCAATCTGAAGAGACTGGATCTCTTTCTGCCAGAATGCCTTCATTGTGTCAACTATTTGGAGATTGGCGCATAGAGAATAAGTGAGCTTCTCCATTGTTATCAGGTCCATGTAGGGGCCTTGATCATACATGACAATTATGGCATCAATTTGTTTGATGTTATCATATAGAACTTCTAAGGAGGGCGCTAGTGCATTTCTCAGTTGGGTTTGCCTGATTCTTATCTTATTAATCTCAAATTTTGCCTTTTCAATCTAGTCAAGCTGACCTTAATAGATACTATTGCAGATGTTTATTTCTTGCGTGGTTGTTTCAGTTGATTTTCTAATACTATCAACCAAAATATTTTCCTCTTCTATCTTCTTGATATGTTCAGAGGTGAATTTCACTCTGTCCATGCAGTTAGCTATTACATTTCTACCTTTTGCTGCCAACTCTTTCAACATAGACTGACCAATCTTCAATGACTTTAAGTCTAAGGAAAAATTCTTTACCAGTTCATGCAATCTTTCCTTTTTGTACTCATCTTCTACAATTCTAGTAGTTGAGTCTACTAAGCTTGTAAAATGTGCTTTGAATCTTGTTAGTATACTGTCTACATCATTAACTGACTGATTTTTTGCTACTTTCTTGTCCACATGTACTAGGTCATTCAGAATGTTTACTGATTCCAAGAAGAGAGGATTCCTCATAACCTATTTCTCTTTGGCCTTTTCCATGGCTAGAACACTGATCTTGATTAGGTCTTCTTCTCCCCAAGCATCCAGACTTGCTGAGTCAGGAGTTAAACTTGACAATAATGAGTTTGATGGTTGAATGGATGGTGTGAATATAGTATTCTGACTAGTATCCATGCATTCAATTTTTACTAGGATTTCCATAGCTGGTATCTCATTAGTTTCATTGTCTTATTCTTTATTCAGATTTGTTGAATCATTAGGGGGGACTTCATCTTGTTGTAAGGATGTGTCACTAGTGCATACCTCCTTTGTTCCTTTAGTGCTTACAAATTCTCTATCAACTTTGTCCATATCATTATCAGAGGTTGTCATGGATATCTTGATATTATCAATCACTATAGTATCCTCTGAATCTTTTTCTATATCAGAAGCTATTGAGACTGAGGGCGCTGACACCTATGGACCTGTCTTAGGTGCATTCTGAATTGCTGGTTCTGCAACCTATTTAGGAGGAATTGGAGTTGCCTTAGTTGTAGGTACCATTGATGGATACATATGCCTATCCAAAAATACCCGCTCAAATGCTTTATGACTCTCTTCACCGACCAGATCATACTCCTTGTTCATGATATGAAGAATTCTTGTTTTGGTTCTTAGGTGCAGTTTTACTAAATCCAACAAAATGACTTTCTCATCATGTGAGCACACCGGGAGAAGACTATCCAATGTTTCTTCTCTTATCCTCATATCCTCTTCAATTGCTTGCCTCTTCAACATATCAAGTATTTTCCATACCTTGTTTGGTATAACAGTTTTGAGTTCCAATATTTTCCTTTGAACTTAATCATGTGAGAGATGATCATAGAATGAATCTTTGATTTGTCTATCTCTTGATATTTGTCATATACATTCTTGAGAGATTCTAGTCTTACTTCATTAACAATTATGTTCCTTAAGACATTAAGATTAGGTCTGAAACCTACCTCAGGAGGGGCTTGTGTGTTCTTTACCTTGCTCCTTATAGTTCTTGAGGATGGATGACTTGTGGGAACTTTCTTCTTCCTTCTAGCCATCTTGCTAGGTACTGATGGTGGAGATGCTTCCAGATCAGTGG
Source organism: Thuja plicata (assembly GCA_018584345.1). NCBI lineage: Eukaryota > Viridiplantae > Streptophyta > Pinopsida > Cupressales > Cupressaceae > Thuja > Thuja plicata. The sequence continues at coordinate 5,791,638 of MU226547.1, read as the reverse complement.
TAGTTGATGGCACAGATGTATCGTCATTTGATTTCTTCTCCTTCTTCTTATGCATATCATCAGTCTTTTCTATTTTACATCTTCTGTGGGAGTCTTCTCAAGTTCTTTGGCAATCTTAGCTTCTCTAGCTTTGTCAAGATCTTCTTGTGTGACACCATAAACTTTTAGGATGTTTGAGGTAATCCTTGATGCCTTCCTTTTATTATCAGCACTGTATAAGACATAATCAACTTGATTTGTCTTTTCTCTGTAAGTTCCCCATTTAGGTTCATTGGGATCCTTGTGTGCAGATAGGACTTGTGCATAACCTTCCAAAACATGTTCTTCAACTTCATAACCAAGAGGGTGAATCCATTTTGTCCTAGGCTCAACTACCTCCATGCAAGTACAGTTAGTTTCCACCATGAAGCATATGGTGTCTTTGTATTTCTCAACTATCTTCTCAAGTATCCTGAACCTCTTCTGCATCTTGATCCTAAAAGTTTTGATATCTATGTCCATAGAGTCTTTTGCACTACTCTCTGATGTAGCTTTTAGAGATATTTGAGACATAGTAGGTTTGCTCCTATATAGGTAAAGATTTTCAACTTTACCAACAATGTGGAAGTACAAATAGATGATGAAAGAGCCAAACCTGAATATCTTGCTCTTGTCATGCTTAATGGCTTTGATATTCTCTATTAGTTGTGCGGGCAATAATTCACAGAGATTGTACTGAGTGTTATCTCTTACTATCCTTATTGCTACGAGAACTATTGCTACGGACACACTATTCAGTTTGCTTTCTTGCTGAAACTTGTACCCAAGTATCATAGTGATTAGTTTGATGTATTTTTCCTTGATGGGATCAACAGTCATGCTGCCCCTATCACTTCTAGATAAGCAGACTTGTTCAACCTGCTTCTTGACATCCTTCTAGTAGGAAGAGTTGGTCCAGTCTTGGGAAGTCTAGTCATCTCATGAATTATATTTGTAGTGATGTGGATAGTAACCTCACCTATCTAGTATAGATCATCATGTATCCTACTCATATCTTCACCCATTCTGGCTCATAGAACTCGTGTGCATTGGAATACTCAAAGATAGGGTTATCAGTGAGATGCGCATATTCATCCTTGAATGTATAATCTATTTTCATCATAGAACCCATGAGAGATGCAATTATTTTTTCTCCAACTATTTCCTTCTTGCAATAAACATATGTGCGGATGTCTTCTATGTTGGAGATTTGTTTCTATGCAGTTGATTGATTGTATGTTTGTCATTGATGACAACATATAATACACAATAGTGTTTATGTATGTACTTATCAGAATTATGATATCCAGCCTTGTGTGGTAAGATACATGTTGAGGACATGTTTATTATGTTATGTTCATACACACAGATCTAGATATGATGTTTGATTCAAGTTGTGTAATTATTTTATTGGCAGTTACAGTTTTGGAAGAGTATCTGTTTAGAGCCAATGTATGTAACATGTTTCTTGAGTTGCACCTATCTTTGGGATATGCGTGTGTATATTCATGATTAGTTATTATTTGATTATATTTATCTAAAGATGCCAAATGTGTCTCGAGCATATTGCCAAGTTAGAGATAATTTGGTGAGGCCGACTTAGTGAAGCATCGTGTCTATTCAGTTTGTGTTGTGTGGAATTAATATTGTTTGCGTGCTTAGTAGAGCCAAAAAGGATGTTATGAAGAGTTTTCTTACAGGTCCCATGATCTAATACTTTAAGGAAGATAATTAGAGCTATTTTTTTGTGATACACTAAGTGTGAATGATACAAAAAGAGGCAGAAAATGTACAGAGCAGAATATCAGATGTGGTTCATTCATCAAGAGTCTATGTGAAGAAGAAGTAGAAGATTACAATACACTGGAACTGATCAAGATAGTAGGTCTACTCTATAGTTCATCATTAGATATAGTGCATATCTATTTTACAAAAGGTTGTAGCCTTCACCATTGAAGCAGTAGCTTTTGGACAGTGAGTCCACCACCCCTAAAATGGTTATTTGTAAAAGACTCCTAACAGGGTCAGACCCTTAACTAGGTCACTATACTTATTGCATTGTAAAGTACAACTCCTAACAGGGTTGAAATATCTTCTAACAGGGATTACTATAAACAAGTATA
>MU226547.1:5758228-5781153 GCA_018584345.1 Thuja plicata | reverse complement strand
TGTTTACAACAGTGTTTAATATATGATTACAAACTTATTACAATAGGCGCTTAGCCTTTACATAACAAAAGATTACACGCTAATCAAAATTATGAAGTCAGCTTCATACTCTATATTCTGAACTGCTAGTGTACTTGTTCTTTCTATAACTTGTCTGTACTAACATTCCATACCCTGCGTGTATAGGATAAGAATAACAACATACCATAGAGCTTAAGTCAGAATGCGCATATCCTAATGTGGTCATACACACGTGCGCTAATGCTCAGATCGACTGTAAGTCACTGTCCTGTTCTGTCTTCTACACTTAGTCAATTTTCACTTCATAGTTTACTATCAAAACTTCATATGACTTTGTTGCCATAATGAAAACACAAAATAAGCCATATAATTCCTAGGACTCAACTTTCCAAAATAAGGTATATCAGATCAACGTGAAATCTACATTTCTGAATGGAGCTCTAGAGGAAGAAATCTACATTGAGAAGCCTGATGGTTTTCCCTTGGTAGATGATGTAGACATGGTTTTCAAGCTGAAAAAGGATTTGTATGGAATGAACAGGAACCTAGAGCATGGTATGCTGAGTTAGACAGGTATTTGCTAAACCTTGGTTTCAGAAAAGGTAGTGCAGAAAGTAATTTGTATTTGAGAACTAGTGAAGATGGAATATTTATTGTTGAAGTATTTGTAGATGACATTATTTTTGGAGGTAATGATGAAATAATTAAGAAGTTCTCTAAGAAAAGGAAAAGTGAATTTGAAATGTCTATGATTGGTGAAATGAAGTTCTTCCTTGGTTTGAGAATTACTTAAAACAAACATGGTATTTTCATCTCTCAAACCAAGTATCTTAAGGAAATGTTGAAAAAAGTTTGGAATGGAAGATTTTAAAACTATTGGAACACCTATGATTACTGGATGCAAGCTTACAAATTTTTGATGAATCTCAAAGTATTTTTTAGACAAAGTACAAATCCATGATTAGAGGTTTAAAATATCTAACTCACACTAGACTAGACATTGTTAATGTAGTTGGAATTGTTGCGAGGTTTCAAGTAGATCCTAAAGAGACTCATCTTGTTGTAGTTCAGAGGATATTTAGATATCTGAAAGGAACAATGGAATACGGTTTATGGTATGAAAATTTTGGTAATTTTACTTTGCATGCTTATACTGAGGCTGATTGGGTAGGAAGTGTTGATGATAGAAAGAGAAAAGTTTGTGGTGATTTTCTCCTTGGAAATAGGTTGGTTTCATGGTTAAGTAAGAAGCAAGATCATATAGCTCAGTCTACAGCTAAATTAGAGTATGTTGAGGTTGCTATAAACTATACACAAATTGTTTGGATGAAGAAGATGCTAAAGGACATTGGGATAACCTTTGAAGAGCTATTTTTTATATATTGTGATAATAAAAGCATTGTGAACATGTCAAAAAATCATGTTATGCACTTAAAGATCAAAAATATTTCACTCAACTACCACTTCTTGAGAGACAACATTACAGAAAAGGAAGTCATATTAGAGTACATCAGTACAAAGGATAAAATAGCAGATATATTTACAAAACCTTTGTCAAAAGATGCCTTTGAGTATCTCAAAGGTATGATTGGGGTGAGAAAACCTCCTTGTGAGAACTAAATGACACAGAAGTGCATTATTTTAGTATCTATTAGATCTATATCATTCCCTAGACTTGATGATTGGATCAACTCCTTAGGGGGAGTGATCACAGGAACACAACTGAACATATTTGGGTGATCAAGCACCTAGTTGTTGTAGGCATGAAGATTTGAAAAATATACACATTGTAGAGTTGGGATGGACAGAGAAGGAAAAGAGATATGGAACCTTTTACCATTGATGTCAAAGGGGGACAAATTTAGGTGAAAAACCCCCCACTTCCTTAGGTGGAGTTGTGAAGAGGATATTGATAAAGATGTATTGAGAAAAGTACTCTTGGGTTGATGGTTTTTTGCACATGTTTCCATCAATTCCAAAGGGGGAGATTTTTGGGATTTTTGTTGTTTGGGGTGTTCACATTCATATTTTTTCATTGATGTGAACATATGTTTCATCTAGTTTCATTAGGAGTCCCAGACAGACTGGTTATGACAGGAACAAGAAAGGCTGACAATAGTGTACGGGGACTGTATGGTTCTTCAGTATGTGCAAGCATAGATCTATGTAGATGGATGAGTGTATAACTTATTCCTAAGGTCATTGGATATTATGTTATTATTTTCATGAGTTATAGTTGTTTTGGTGAAGACTAGTTACATAAAAATGACATAGGATTATAGTAGAGATGGTCTCTGAGTTTTTGGGATAACTTGGATGTGAGCATGAGTTATGGCATGCGAGATTAAGGAATGATAGAAGATACATAAGATAAAATTATTTGTGATTCTTGGGTCACTAGATTCTTGGTGATGTCAGTTTTGGTGTGTAATCTTACAAAGACCTATTTGTGGCCGAATACAGTGATGTAATGTTAGAGGATGTCGAGCATGGATTTTGGATCTTGGCACATAATTGATGATTTATATTTAATGTTTACTTTTTTAAGGTACTATGTGTATCTTAGAAAGGGTCCATGTATTTAATAATGATTTGCAAGCCCATTTTATGAATGAATAATAATTAACTAAAAGCATCCATTAATTATATCAACGTTGAATCTATTCATTAAATAAATGAACCAAAACATTACCATCTACTAATATTTTGTAAATAAAATAGAACCACTTTTTTATGCATATGTTTTAGGCAATATCAGGACCCAAAATAAAAATCACCAAGTTGGATCGTAGGTATAGAAAGGAGGAAATAAAAACATGCCTAAATCTATAAATAAAAATGGTATATAGATAACATCCAAATAATGGAAAGGTTTACACTATCTCTTTACAAGAGAAAAGGATAATCCAAAAAGAAAATACGTAGACCTCAAGACAAGACTAATATAAAATGGAAAAATGCCAAACCAAGAAGCTAACACCAAGCACGAGGAATCATACATAGACCTATTAAGAGAAAAGTTTTATGATGGAAATAGTCAATAAGATTTTAAAAGATGCATGATGAAGATAAAGGGATCATTAAAAGGAAGACTTAGCATAAGTAATGACCCCCAATCATACAAGACAATCAGAGATGAAAATTTGATTGATACTAATAAGTTGATCGAGCCAGTGATTAAGAGAAGTATTTAATAATATCAAGTTATATGTGAGGAGTGTATTCTAGACACTTGAGGATTGATTTGTAGCACATACATAGCCATCTGATAAACTAATTTGTGGCTAAGAACCATTATAAAATATAAATCAATTCATAGAGATAGAGAATAATAATAGGGAAATAAATTATTAAAATGATTCATGCATTGATACTATGTTGTGTCATATTTGTTAATTAAAAGGAGAGGGAAGTAGAGATTGTAAATCCTGAAATACTACCATACCTGTGGGGGCTCGTTCTAGGGAATTATTCTTCACACAAATACCTTAAGTGATTGAATAATGGGAGGTTCTAACTCATTGATGCAACCCAAAGCTCCTCTATCATACTAGAGGTCAAAACATGAATTAAAAGAGTGAAAAATGGAAACATGGAAAGTCTTTCTTCTCATATTTTATCATTCTCCATTCTTTCAAGGGACTCCTTGATCAAACCTATGACTTTGTCTCTTCCTAGACACACTTTTGCCTATTAAATAACTAGGCATTCCCTTTTTTGACATATGCATTATGATATCAATCATGGATGTGCTCTAAAACTAACAGCTCCTTCTACAATGACCAAACATCCACCCCATCTCCATCGGTTTAAATAGTTCAGTTTCTTTTATATATTTTATCTTATTGAATGGTCATGACTATTGGTTTTTATTCTCCCCCATAACCGATCGTTCCCAATTAATGTTCATTTGTATTATGAGAATAAATGTTTTAGATAGCTAATTACATCAAAATAATCTATTATGGAATGAAAATCATAGGTATTTTATTTTCTTAGCTAACATTGATTCATTATCAAACAACTTTGAAATATTATTTTTTACATCATACTTATTGAATAACCATCTAGAAGATGTAAAATAAAGATAGTAGATACCACTATTTACAGCAAATGAGCATGACTCAGAATAAAACAACAAAGGATATTATGTAACAGTGTAACAAGTGTCCATGAGAATAATGACATAAAGGGTGATATATTCTTCAAAATCCATATATTATTAGGACCAAATTCACAATTATATGCATAGAACTCAGAGCTTGAAATGATGTTGAAAATGTGTTTAAATTTTGAAATTTTAAGTCACTATTATATCGAAAAAAAATAGGGCTATACACAATCAATCGATATTGAAGAGTTGTAAGTAGTGATATTCATTGTTAAGGTAAATGAAATCACCTAGAACATATCGAATGTTTTAGAGGAATGTGAAAGTTTCATCGAAAAAACCCTTTGTAGTTTCATGTATTTGTACCCATACTAACAGTAATGTGTTTTTTTATAAGCTGAGAAGAGAAATAACATATTTCATTAGTGTTTTCAAGCCAAGATCAAATTTTCTCCTATCATTTTGAGAAAAAAGTTTCCGGAATTTGCAAGATTCTACAAGAGACATTTATTTATTTGGAATGATTCTTTCAAAGTTAGTTTTAGAAATGAAAGCAAGGTAAGATCAAAGACTCAAAGTCTCTTTCAAAGATAAGACACATGAGTACATGGATATCTAAAGATCACATCAACAATGACCAAGGTATATACAAAGAATTTTCAGTCAACAAACATAGCTTGTAAAGAGACCAAATATGCATAAAATTCTTATAAACTCTCAAAATGAGTAGTAATATCAATAGACACCATGGGAAGTAGAGAAAGTGGAAATTTTTGTTACTTTATTTTTAAGAAATAATACGCATAGCTTCACAATTCATGAAGAAAAGAAATGGTGGCTAGCATTTCCACAAAAGAGATTAACAAGGAAGATTCATGGCCACAAGGGAAAGAAGGAAGCATGTTTTTCACTATTTTATTTTGCGTAAATGTGAAATTCAGAATCAATTCTATTGGAGTATGAATATAGAGAGAAATATGCACAATGTAAATCCCTTAAAGCAAGCCCTCAAACTCCATCAAGATCAGAGAAGATACAAAAATTTGGTAGTTCTGTGAAAGATACACACCTATCAAAGGAAATAAAATATTTGAAATGTATGTGAGAAACATCCCATAAGTGTCATTGAGTTCTCCATATCTATAGGGAAAACCTCCAAAAAACACAATGACATGGGCTCCAAACCCTAGTCTCATTTTGTGTCATTTAGAGAGAGAGACTTCCATAATATTTTTTAGCAGATAGAAAATGGTGTGGAATTAGGATTTCAAAACCTTAAATGATCAATCAAAGAGAAAGTTAAGGTTTTTTTTCCTTTATCAATTTTAGAATTTTACTTTAAATAATGGAGCCACGCGCGGGTTGTGAAGATATATAACAATAAAATAAACTTTTTTTTGTTTTAATTTGTGTTTTTCCTTCGTCAAAATTTCGATGAACTCATTGAAAATTTGACGAACATCAGGCATGGATTTTTGAAATTTTTTGGAAATGTCATAGGTACCCAATGATGTATTCAATTATTGGAATTTCATTGGAAATTTTTGTCAGATTTTGTAGTCAAATGAGTTAGTGTCATCACTTAACTCTAATCTTTCTAGGGGTCTTAGAATATCTTTTTAACTTATTTTTCCTTTTATCTCCTTTAGGCCCTTTCTCTTTAGACCTTCCTCAAACATGAAATTCATCTTGGGAGCCACCATTTATGGTCTTTCTCTTCATCTCTTCCAAAAGTAGTATAGGAACCGCAATGTCCATCTTAGGCTTTGCACCACTACTACACATACCAACAAATAGATGTTCCCAAGAATTAGGCAAAGATAAAATCGATAAGATAAATTCATATATATTTTATCTTAACATTTATTGAATCAAGATTACATATAAAAAATTAAATACGTTTATATGTTCAAAAATAGAGTCACCCTTTTTTCGTTTCAAAGAATACAACTGTCTATTTAAGTACAACTTGTTAGACAAACTCTTGATTTGATATATTTCACCTATTTTACTTTATAGCTTTTAGTTTGTGTCTTCTAAAGAAACATTTAGGAGTAAAAGGTTTGTGAGACACTACTAGATGGTTTTGTGTCTTCTTGTCAGTTTTCTTCCATCCTATATCTAACAACTAAGAGTTAGCTAGTTTCTTTTCTTCAAAAACATATAAGCATTGATCTATTTTTACAAGGAGGTCCTAAAATTTAAATTTCCACATCTCATAACTAGTTCCATTGAATTTTCCAATATATTTATGAGACATGGAAGTCATGCTATACAAACTTTATTGAATATACAAAAAAAAGATGAAAAGAAAAGTTCCCACTACAAAAAAAACCTTCAACATTGATAGAGAAAGGTGTCCCTCCCTTAATAGAAGTATTATCTATCATACCAAATGCTACACAAAAAGGTGAATAAATATTATGATATGAACTTATAATTCAGTATTATTTCAAATCTGAAACTAATATTAACCCTTATCAAATTGATTGTATAATAAAAACAAGAACAAGAAAAACATTACACATGAAACACAAGATTTACATGGAGAAACTCTTTTAAGAAAAAAAAAATCCACCATAGAAAGAGAGAGAAGTGTATAATTATTCCAATGAATAACACATCATTAATACACTTCTCTATAGACCTCTATAAAATTTGGCAACACTCTATTACCTGGAAACTGAACAAGGCTGAATTAATGACTAGCTTTAGGCACCAATATATAGGAGTTTTTGAGGATGAATACCACACATGTTATAACTAAATAAATATAAAAATACCTATAAAAACTCACACCCATCTCCTTGGAATGTGCCAAATCCACCAAAATATCAACTTATAGATTCTCTTACAACTATCACAAGGCATCACTCATGCATGTGCCCCCGTGGAAGGATTTTATGAAATATTTCATAATAATAATGTATGGTATTATAACCCCTAACAACAATCCAAACACCTAAAAATAGAATATTACAAGAGGGGACACCTAACAATTTTGTCCTTTTCCTAGAGGAAAAATGAAAAAATTAACTTTGCCTTTACATAGTTTATTTCATCGTCATTGGTTAAGTAGTTTATCCTCTTATGGGAAAGTTATAAAATACATTAGGAAAAAAATTAATTAAATAATTTACAAGTTTGATGGCACCTAAATCCTAACACTCTCAACAATAAATAATCCATATATATTATACCATTTATAACACTATGATACTATAATAACCACAACATTCACATAGCATAAGCATTCACCATATCTCACATATTTGTGTGTGTGTACGTGTGCGCGCGTAGTTTAAAATGTGTAAAATTTAATTAGAATTAAGTCAAAGAAATTAAAAAAACACAATTTGCAAACTTCATCAAATCAAATCAAAGAAGAAAATATGGAATGAGGAGACTCAAGAATATCCTATAATGTAAAATTTGCAAAGAGGAGAGTTACTTGATGAACTATAACTAATTGAATGTTTGAAAATGATAATTTGGTGGTCATCGAGATGCAAAAGTGAATGCAAGACATTCAGTTAATGTATTGTATTATCATTGATGTCAACTTGATATGGTTTGATTGTTCATGCATATAATGGTAATAACCTTGAAGATATGAAGAGACAAAGTTTATGTTATCGTTAAAACATAAAAAGTCAGTATATACCGAGTGATAGTGAACCCTCAGAAGTTCACAAATATGTCGATCAAGTTAACACCAAGTAGTTCATAGTGTATACCGAGCACCACAGTAAACTGAAGTTGTTACCAAACATAATTGAAGATGATGATCGAGCTTAACTTAAGTTAAAGAATGAAAAAATTACTTAGTTGGCATAGCTATATTGAGGGATTGACTAATTGATTGCTTTATTATCAATGATCAGTTAAGCTAAAGCAAAGAAGGAGATTTAAAGCACATTTTATTCACAGTTATTGATGCAGAGGGTTTGGTACTCTAGAGCTTTTCCTCACTCCAAGATGCTTCTTTGTCTATCCCAACCATCTAATGGTTGTTACTTGTTGAATCTTCCTTCAATTAGGATCTCCAAGACCCTCTCTACCAACTTCTCCTCCAAGGTATAGTTGGTATTTACAATATTCCAAAGTTTCTAGGCTTAACTAGTCCAACTAGTTTACCAAATGCCTAGTTTTCTCCACTAGAACTCCTCCTAGAATGCCAAACCTCTTCTTAGGATCTTCCCATACATTCACCAAGACTCTTATCACTCTTTTTGACCCATCCTAGGTCATTCTAAACTCATCCCAATATTCCAAGACCCTTTACCAATCCAATTGGTCAGTATTTCACTAGGAGACCTAATTGCCTAATTCCTAGTAGGTCTATTTTCATAGTTTTAGGGCTATTACTACAAAAATCCCCAAATTACCCCATAAAAGACCTTGAAAATTTGTAAGGTATCAACCAACACTATCAAAATCCAAAACCTTGACTTCTGAAAGCACCCATAACCCTAGTTTCTTCCAGGCCCTAGATTTTAGCCTATTAATTAGGCCTCTGGACTAGTCAGCATAAACAATTGTTAAAATGATCTCCAAATTCCTATTCACCTCCTTCCACCTTTGAATCCTTTTAGAAGACTATCTAGGGAATCTAAAATGCCACTAAGTCTTTCCCAAAAGGTCATGAGTGCTCAAAAAAATTCCTTCTTCCCCATATCCTGGCTCACCTGGATTCACCAGTTAGCCATAGGGCTTCCTACTTGGCCTAGGAAATCCATTGAAACTAAAAAAATGAAAAACAAAACCCTATCTACAGACTCTAACCCTACTTCCCCCATGGTTTCAGTCAATTCCATGTGTGGGATTTTAGGGTAGAGCCATTTCTATCTAAACAGCACTGTACTGTCAGTTACAAACCAGTGACCTTCAAAAACTTGTATCTTTACACCTAATGAGCTTCAAATTAAAATATCTAATGAATATGAAAGCTAATGAAAATCAATCCATCCCCATGGGACCTAATCTGCTCTGCCAATCTGTACACAACCGTACAAGAACAAAGAAACAGTGTAGATTACAATAAATCAGTTGCAGACATCCGTACAAAAGTGTCAAGAATAATTGTTGCAATATATAATTTCATTAACCATTCCCAAACATCAAATCCATGCTCATATATCTATCATGGGGTAGTTACAACTAAATCTAACTACATTTTGCAAATTCTTGCAAAAGTTGCTTGAGCAACTTTCTTCACTTTGTGTATTTTGACTTTCCTTGTCAACTCGATGGGTGAGTTTTACTTTGATGACCATAGATAGGATATGTAGGGTCCTAAAACACCCCTCAAACCCATATTTCACTAAAATATCAAATTTCACAAATTTAGCCCAAAGTGACCCTAAAACATCTAATGAGCACAAAGGCTCTTACAAACATGAAGTTAACTTGTCATTGCATCCAACCCATTGGAAATTATTCCAACACACACACAAACACCTAAAACAACCCTAAAAAACACCAAAATATCAAATAGGTAGGTTCCCTACACCATACTCCCCTGGACAAAATAACTCAAGTCCCTTGAGTTAGGAGGTCTGCAATGGTGACCCCATGTTTCAGAATGTCCACCTCTATCATCCAAGTGGCCTCACCTTTAGGTAGTCCCTGCCACTTGATGAGGTACTCCTTGTAGTTACCCTTCCTTGTCTTCTTTATCACTTTAGAGTCTAGTACACTTTCCAATTTCAATGGCATTGGGTAGGTAAGTCTTTCACCCAATCATCATCCTCCAAGTTTGCAAGAGTAGACTGACCTATGTCTAGAGATGAGCCCTTGTAGGGTTATAAGTCACAAACATTGAAAATGGGTGAAACCCCCAAGTTAGGATGCAACTCCACTTCATAAGCATTCTTTCCATACTTATGCAAAATCTTCAGTGGCCCTATCTTCTTCATGAGTAGTTTAGTTGGCTAACCTTTGGGTAGCCTTTCCTTCCTAAGATAGGAAAGTACTATATCCCCTACCTTGAACTAAAAATCTCTTCTAGTCGTATCAGGTTTGGATTTGTACTTCTCCACTTGCTTTTGTAAAGTCTTATTGACTTGATCATCAAGCTCCTTCATATGTTCTGCAAATGAATCCCCTTGTGCACTCCTCTTGTCCTTCAAACTTAGATCCCTCAAATCCAATATCCCTCTAGGATTGACCCCATATACTATCTCAAAGGGGCTCTTACCCATGCTCCTATTAATGGAGTCATTATAGGCAAACTCTGCTTTCCCTATGATGTGATCCCATGAATGTCCATTTTGCTTAGTCAGACACCCTAACAAGTTCCCAAGTGACATGTTGACTACCTCTATTTTTCCATCTAATTGTGGATGGTAGGCTGAAGAGAAAGACAAGTTTGTGCCAAGCATCTTCCATAGGGTCCTCCAAAAGTGACCCTAAAACTTACTATATCTATCACTTACAATATTTAGAGGCAATCCATGGATCCTCACAATGTCCCTAAAGAATAGACTTGCAATTTGAGAAGCATCATTTTTTTTCTTTCATGGACTGAAGTGTGCCATTTTGCTAAAATGATCCACCACCACAAACACACTGTCATGACCCCTAGGTGTCTTTGGTAACCCCCCAAAAAAATCCATACTAAGACACTCCCAAGGCCTTTGGGGTATGGATAGGGGTTGGTACAACCCACTGTAGCTTCTTTGTCCTTTTTCCCTCTGATAAATCTAACATTGTTCTACAAATCTCCTCACATCTGATTGTAACTTAGGCCAATAGTAGTGCCTATTCACTTGATCCAATTTCTTGTCCACTCCAAAGTGGCCCCCAAGTTTCCTTGGTGTTTCTCCTTCACAATGTTTTCCCTCATTGAGCATTCAGGAATACACATAAGATGTCCCTTAAATAATAAGCCTTCCTACAACATAAACTCATTGAAATCCACTTTGAAACCCTGCTGAAACTTCACACATGCTTCATAGGCTTCTCTGAAATCATTTTCCTCCTTGTAGAGGTCCTTCAAATCATCCATCCCTACAATTTGCAATTGTATCTCCTGTGTTGTGAGTACTCTTCTACTAAGAGCATCTGCAACCTTGTTGTTAACCCCCTTCTTATGCTTTATGACAAATGTATAAGCCTGCAATAATTCTACCCACTTCAAGTGCCTTTGATTCAATTTTCTTGTCCATTCAGAAAACTTAGTGCAGGGTTATCAGTGTAGAACACAAACTCCCTAGGTAATAGGTAGTGTCTCCACTTCTTAAGGGCTTGTACCATACCATATAACTCCAAATCATAGGTGGGGTACTTATGTTTAGCCTCATTCAATTTCTCTGAAAAGAAAGCCACAAGATGTCCTTCTTGGCTTAGCACTGCTCTAATAGCCAACTTGCTAGCATCACACTCTACCAAAAATAGTTGACTAAAATTAGGGAACCTAATAGTAGGTAGTTCTGCAATCCTTTTCTTTAACATTTCAAACCCTTGGTCTGTCACCATAGTCCACTCAAACTTACATTTGATTCCACCTTTTATGGTGTTAAGAATAGGGGCACACACATGACTGAAATTTCTCACAAATTTCCTATAGTAGGAGGCCAACCCATGGAAACTCCTAACATCCCCTATGGGCCTAGGTGTAGGCCACTCCAATATTTACTTAACCTTTTCAAGATCCATCTTCATGCAGCCATTAGAAACCACAAAATTGAGGTAAACTAGTTTAGTTTTTAGAAACTCACACTTTTCTTGATTTATCATCAACTTCTTTTGATGTATCTTCCTCAAGACCATCTCCAAATGCTTCATGTGCTCCTCCTTGGACCTGCTAAAGATCAAAATATCATCAAGATAAACTATTACAAACTTACCAATGAACTCTGCTAGCATTTCATTCATGAGCCTCATGAATGTGCTAGGTGCATTACTTAGGCCAAAGGGAATTAATAGCCACTCATATAGACCCTCATTGGTCTTGAAAGATGGCTTATATTCATCACCAGGCCTCACTCTTATCTGATGGTACCCTGACTTCAAATCCACCTTAGAAAAGTAGCAAGAACCTCCCAAATTGTCCATCAAATCTTCTATCCAGGGCATTGGAAACCTATACCTAATTGTGATCTTTTTTATAGCCTTGGATTCCATACACATCCTCCATTTACCATCCATCTTGGGTGCAAGTACTATAGGTACAACACATGGACTTAAACTCTTCCTTATCAACCCCTCATCTAGCAAATCTTGAATCTATTTGGTTATCTCTGCATTTTGACTTGGTGTCATCTTATATGTTGCTTTGTTTGGCAAATTTTCTCTAGGAATGAGGTCAATTTGATGACTCACATCCCTCATAGTTGGTAATGCACTTGGAAAATCATTGTCTACTATGTCATGGTACTTTTCCAACAATACTTGTATCTCTGGTGGCCTACTAACTTTATTCTTAGTCTCCTCCTTTGGTTTTACCACTACTGCACAATAGACTCCTTTCTCCATCTTCATGGATTTTAGAAACTCCTTCCCACTCAATAACATCACACTGGTTCCCACATACTTCTCCTCATTAGGCTCTAACAAAGGATCCATCTAAAACTTCTTTCCTAGCTTGGTGATCACATAACTATTCTTTTCCCCATCATGTCTTTCTTTGACATCATACTTCCATGGACATCCTAGAATTAGATGACATGCATCCATAGGTAGTATGTCACATAGGACCTTTTCCTTATACTCTCCAATCTCAAAATCTACCAAGGTTTGTTCATCTACCACTATTTGCTGACCCTTATTCAATCATGAAACCTTATAGGGTGTGGTATGAGGTATCCCTCTTAGTTTCAATTTATCCACCATCTCTATGGATACATTATTCTCAGTGGACCCAGAGTCCACTATCACTTTTCAATTCTTCTTATGAGACCTACAAGTTGTCTTAAACAAATCATTTCTTTGAGGTGGCTCTATAGTGTTAGGCACCTTCAACAAAGTTCTTCTCAACATCAAGTTCTCTCCATCCAATACTAGCCCTCCCTTGGAAATGGGATAAGTAACACTTTGTGTGTCATCCTCTTGTACCAACTAATTCCTTCTATCCCCCATTGAAGATGAGGAAGTATTTTCAGGACACCTTCCCATTGGGTGACTCACTTGGTTGCACTTGTAACACCTACCAGTAAAGACTGAATTGGATCTTCCTTGGGACTGAAACCATCCTCTAGGAGGCCCTCTTCCTCTATATCCTCCTCTCTGAAAGGATCCCCTAAATTCTTTTCCCCCACTATTATCCATATACTGATTGTCTTCTTGTCTATTAGGGCTCTGTCCCCTACCAAAGTTACTCCTTCCTCTCTAAAAACCTTTATTATTTTTACCACCTCTTCCTCTTTGATGGAATTCATTCATCCTTCTAGCCTTATCCTCTGCTCTCAAGGCTAATTGGAAACATTTGTGCATAGTGTCAAGAGCCATCATGCTAATCTCATCTTGTATCCCTTGCCTCAACCCATTGAGATACCTTGCCACTTTCTCCATTTCTTCTTCTTGTCTCCTAGCCCTTAAGCTCAACTTGTGAAACTCCTTGGTGTAAGCACTCACTTTCATCTCCTTTTGTCTTATGTTCTACAACTTTTGATGCATCTGTATCTCATAATCAGTGGGCAAGAATTGTGCCCTCAATCTGATTTTCATCCTCTCCCAAGAAACAATCTTTTTCTTTCCATTTGTTTCCCTATCATCCTGCATCATTTTCCACCATACCAATGCAAATCCCTTGAGTCTAGCCTTAGCATAGTTGACCCTCTTCTCCTCTAAGGTTTCTTTGTAATCAAATTGGTTGCCAATGGCTTCAAGCCAATCCAACAACTCTTCCCCATTCAGGCTGCCACAGTAATATGGTATATGTTCCATACTATCCTTCTTTAAGGACTTGAAGGCATCTAAGAATAACTTTTTTTATTTGTCCATCTCAGGTTCTTTGCCTTTGTTAGATGACTCTTCTATCTGACTTTCATCTTCTCCATCACTCTTGTCTCCCCATTCAGTGATCTTCTTTTTGTTCTTTATCTCAGACACACTAGCCTTCTCCAAGAGGCCCTGGACCAATTCCTCTATGACATCCCTACTCATTTCCTTGGGAGGCATGTTGTCTACCTCTTGAATCTCTTCCACTTTAGACATACACAAACTTCAATAAAATCTAGCTCTGATACCACTCTAATGCAAAGGGTTTGGTACTCTAAATTTTTTCCTCACTCCAAGATGCTTCTTTATCTATCCCAACCATCCAATGGTTTTTCCTTGTTGAATCATCCTTCAATTAGGATCACCAAGAGCCTCTCTACCAACCTCTCCTCTAGGGTATAGTTGGCATTTAGAATATTCCAAAGTTTCTAGGATTAACTAGTCCAACTAGTTAACCAAATGCCTAGTTTTCTCCACTAGACCTCCTCCTAGAATGCCAAACCTCTTCTTAGGATCTTCCCATATATTCACCAAGACTCTTATCACTCTTCTTGACCCATCCTAGGTCATTGTGAACTCATCCCAATACTCCAAGACACCTTACCAATCCAATTGGTCACTATTTCACTAGGAGGCCTAATTGCCTAATTCCTAACAGGTCTATTTTCATATTTTTAGGGCTATTACTGAAAAAATCCCCAAATTACCCCACATAAGACCTTGAAAATCTGCAAGGTATCAACCAACACTATCAGAATCCAAAACCCTAACTTCTGAAAGCACCCATAACCCTAGTTTCTTGCAGGCCCTAGATTTTAGCCTATTAATTAGGCCTCTGGACCAGTCAACATAAAAAATTATTACAATGATCTCCAACTTCTGAGTCACCTCCTTCCACCTTTGAATCCTTTTAGGAGACTATCTAGGGCATTTGAAAATGCCAGTAAGTCTTTCCCAAAAGGTCATGAGTGCTCGAATAAATTCCTTCTTCTCCCTGTCCTAGCTCACCGGGATTCACCAGTCAGCCATAGGGATTCCTACTTGGCATAGGAAATCCATTGAAAATACAAAAATGAAAACCAAAAATCTATCTAAAAACTCTAACCCTACTTCCCCCATGGTTTTAGTCAATTCCACCTATGGGATTTTAGGGTAGAGCCATTTCTATCTAAACAACACTGTACTGCCACTTACAAACCAATTACCCTCAAAAACTTGTATCTTTACACCTAATGAACTTCAAATAAAACTATGTAATTCATATGAAATATAATGGAAATCATTCCATCCCCATGGGACCCGATATTGTCTTCCAATCCGTACACAACTGTACAAGAACAAAGAAATAGTGCATATTACAAGAAATTAGTTGCAGACATCCGTATAGAAGTGTCAAGAATAATTGTTGCAATGTAAAATTTCATTAACCATTCCCAAACATCAAATCCATGCTCATATATTGATCATGGGGTAGTTACAACTGAATCTAACTACATTTTGCAAATTCTTTCAAAAGTTGCTCGAGCAACTTTCAAAGTTGCTAGCAACTTTTTGCACTTTGTGCATTTTGACTTTCCTTGTCAACTCAATGGGTGAGTTTGACTTTGATGACCCTAGATAGGATATGTAGGGTCCTAAAACATCCCTCAAACCAATATTGCACTAAAATATCAAATTTCACAAATTTAGCCCAAAGTGACCCTAAAGCACCTAATGAGCACTAAGGCTCTTACAAACATTAAGTTAACTTGTCATTGCATCCAACCCATTGGACATTATTCCAACACGCACACAAACACCTAAAAAAACCTAAAAAACACCAAAAACATCAAATAGGGAGGTGCCCTACACCAGTTATCAAGGAGAGATTTACAGATTAAAATTAAATGAGAGCTTTACGGGATAAAGCAACGCATGGAGATTTTTATGGATCAAGAAGTGATCTAATACAAAAAAAAGAAAATTGAGTGGCTAATCATGTCTATATAAAGAGACAAAGAATTCATCATGAAGAGAGAAATTTTGAGTATAATTTATGTGAAGATATAATTCTTCATGCAGATTTGATCATATAGGCTGAAGAACATAGCCAAGGAATTCTACAGACACCAAGCAATAGAGGACACAACATTCACCAAGCAGAAGAAAGAATGAGAGCAAAGGAACTGAAGTGTATATTGATTAGAGAGGTATTATTGGACTAACAATTGATATGAATATTTGAAAATCAAAGTTCTATTTTGAACATATCATTACTGTATCATTTTAACCTTTGATTCATAAAATCTCTTAACCGAGTGGGATTTAACAATCCTTATTGTATTGGGATACTCAAGAGTATCAAAACATTTTCTTGTTGATAGCATAGTGAGTGCTAGGTCAAAAGACAAATTGTTGATTTTAAATCCTCTAACAAGGTCCCACTTAACAATGTGTATTGTAACCTTTAAGATGGTTGGCTCTTCACCAAGCTCACTTTAGAATAGTGAAATGTTTTTGGGTTACGGGTCCCAAGTGGTTTTTCCCATATTCGATTTCCACGTTAAAAATATGTGTCAAATGTGTATATGTTTCATTGCATTGATATTTTTCTTTACACATTATTGAAACTTGATTGGTCGGTTAACTCTAAATTTATTTGCTACTACTCGGTAAAGTCTAGAAAAGATAAACAGTATATCTTACCGAGCAGCTTATATTTGTTAAGTTTAATTATGGCATACATCTTGATGGACTAAAAGATAACTAAGGTTATTATATTTGAGAGATAAGTTTTTGGTTGGATTTTTGGAGTAATTATTAAGGCCACTGATTCACCCCCCCTCCTCTCAAATATTCTAACAATTGGTATGAGAGCTTTGGTGCTTGGAAGAAAAATTTAAAGGGAATTAAGCTAAAGATCACAAGATGAGAAAAAGGGATGTGCCTGAGTTGAACAAGGAAAAATTTGCATCATGTAAAAGTGTATGCATGAAAATGGGCGATACCTACAAGCAACACAATAGACACACACACTTCAATAAAGTCTTTACGTAGTTAGTGGGTCAGACAATATGAAATCAAAGATAATAACTACACTAATTGATAATGACCCATTGCCTTCTAGTAGGTGGGAGTATGAGCTTGATCTCAAGTCATCGCAAGCTCAGTGACTACACCGATAACCTAAACGGAGGATTTAATCTAAATGATCTAAAATGATAATGCAAGATGCAGACTTGTGGTTAATCCAATCTACTTATGATTCAGTTTTAAAGCACCAAATTGAAATGTTTAATATTCATTCTAAAACCAAAATTCAAAATGTGTTCTAAATTAGGTTTGCAAGTTTAAAACATATTAACCATTAAAATACAAAATAACAATGATAAACTAGAATGTGAAATGCAGCATAATAATGATAATAAAAATTAGGATCCCTGTAAAGGAAAAGAGTTTCTCTTTTATAGAAATCTCTCTCGAATCGACGGTCAAGATAGAAGGAAAAGAGTGGCTCAGATTTGATTCAAGAAGCACAATCCATGTGCAAATAATGTGATTGGTCAAAAGAGTCAGTTGATGGAACTAACTGATCAGTCTTTCTGGAAACTTCCATATTCAGTTCTCAGTTAACTGAAATGTTTCCAAGAGGATAAATAGTGGAGAATCAGTTAACTGAGTGGAACAAGATTGTTTCCAAAATGATAAATTAGTTAACTGGATTTGATGATGTCATATGTATTTTTAATAATTTAAATGATTTTGAATGTATATCTATTTTTATTAATTAATTTAATTCCCTTTTTTTATTTAATTGATAATTTAACAATTTTATTTAATTAATATATCATAATATCAATTAAATAATTAACATATGGTTTATTTGCTAATGTAATGTGATTTTAGGGATTAATTAATTAATCAAGTAAGATGATTGATTAGGACCTAGGTTTTAGGTCAGATTAGTTCTAATTTGATGAATTGCCTATTTGATTTAGGACTTAAGGTTTATCAAGATTAGGGTTTCTTGATTAATTGTTGAGATTGGGGGTCTAGGGTTTAGATGACCATTTTTAGGTGATTACACAAAGAAGGATAAGACTTCATCTATCTGGCATTGGAAATGATGTTACACAGCACTTGGATACTAAATATGTTGCACCTACTAGACCTCTGACTGTTGATCAATTAAGAGAGAAACATGAACACAATTCTATGATTATAGAACTTGCTTCTTCACTAACCGATGTTGAATTTGAAGATGTGAAATCATGCACCTCTGCAAAGAAAATATGGGAAAAAATCAAGCTAGTACATGGAGGAGATACCAATGTGCTAAGAGCTAAAGCTAAAAGCCTAAGAGGAAATTTTGATGACCTGAGAATGAAAGAAGGAGAGAAAATCACTCAGTATAGTGACAAAATCAAAGAAGTTGTTAATGCTATCCGTAGAGTAGGAGTACTTGAAGAAGAATAGTTGTAAGTAAAATTTTGAGAACCTTAATGTGTGTTTATGCTATTAGAGTATCTACAATTCAAGAAAAGAAAGCAGTATCTAATAATAATATTACACTTGAAATTTTGATTGGTAGACTTATTTCATTTGAGATGAACAACTATTAAAACAGTGTCTTACCTACTATTGAGTCTGCATTCAAGTCTTCTCTAAAAAATAAGCAAATCTATTAACAAAAGCACTATGAGAAATGATAGTGACAATGATAGTGATGAACAAGAACTTGAAGAACTTGAAGCATTAATGGCTAGGAGATTACATAGAGGTAAACAAAGATATAAAGGTAAATTACCATTGGCCTATTTTAATTGGAAAGAAATTGGACATTTTTCTGCTAGATGCCCTAACAAGAGAAAGGATGAAAGAAACAATGATAGATCTTATGAAAAGAAGTATGACAGAAGTGATGACTGAGACTATAGAAGCAAATGACACTCTGGCAGAAGAGATAGTCGAGATTACAAGGACAAAGGAAAGAAGGCTTGTTACTTGGTTGAGAACAAAGATGAAAATTTTGACACTGATTCTGATGAAGATATTGAGGTAGTATTTGTTTTTATGAAGGATAATTCTGACAAAGAAGAAAGGTATGTTGAAACAAATCTCATATCTAAAGTTATCAAAAATGATGTCTGGATTATTGATAGTGGCTATACTCATCACATGACTAGAGATAAAGAAAATTTTGAAACTTTTGAATATTATAATGGTGGATAAGTTAGGATGGGTAATGACTCACCTTGTCCAGTTGAAGGAAAAGGTACCATCATGTTGAATAATCTGATCAGATGTGAAAATGCATATTGGGTGAAAGGACTTAACTATAATCTATTGAGTGTATCATAGCTAAACAACATAGGACACTGAGTTGCATTTGAGAACAAATAATGGAAAAGAAAATTTGATCGGTACTGGTGAACAAATAAAAAGTAATCTATTTTATCTTGATGATATTGAGACCACTTGTGTATTGGCTACAAATAAAGACATCTGGTTGTGGTGTAAAAGGTTATGTCATGTGAATTTTCACAACATGGTTAAGATAAGTAAGAAAATAAAAGTGAGAGGCTTACCAAGTATTTCAAAGTCCGACCATGTTATGTGCAAGAATTGTCAAATAGGAAAAATGAAAAATTCTAGTTACAAGAGAAAAACCTACACATATAATGCTATTATGGAGTTAGTCCATACTAAATTATGTGGACCAATGAGAACAAAGAGCTATTATGGTGATAGATACTTTATTATATTTGTTGATGACTATTCTAGGATGATGACTATCATGTTTTTAAAAGAGAAATATGAAGCATTTAAAATGTTCAAATGGTATAAAGCTAAAGTGGAAAAACAAAGTGAAAAAGAACTGAAATGTTTTAGATCATATAGAGGAGGAGAATTTATTTATGATGAATTCACTAAAATTTTTAATGAGCATGGGATTACAAGACAATTTTTTGCACCGAGAACACCACAAAAAAATGGGATTGCTAAAAGGAGGAATAGATCAATTGTTGATTGTGCTAGAACACTAATGATTGAAAAAGGCATCACACAAACATTCTGGAGAGAACTTGTAAGTACTTCTATTTATACACTCAACCGAGTTCAATTGAAGAAAGACACAAATAAGACACCTTATGAGCTATGGTATGGATACACACCAAATGTTAGTTACTTTAGAATTTTTGAAAGTCAATGTTATATACTAAAAGATGATAGAAATGGTAAAATTGACTCTAAAAGTGATGAAAGAATATTTCTAGGCTATTCTACTAAAAGCAAAGCTTATAAATGTCTGAACAAATCTTCTAGCCAAATCATTGAAAGTGCAAAAGTGGATGAATTTGCTCAGAAAAATGATGAGGAAAGTAGAAAGGAACCTAAAGATTATAACATATTTGTCTACATTGAAGAACCTGACATCTTACCCAAGTGACAAAACAACGCAACCGAGCAACAGGCTGCACACATCAAGAATAAGGAAAATGATGACAATGCTGAACCGAGTGATAATGAAGATCAAAATGAAGAATAGAGATATGAACCTATACTTGCTAAATATGTCAGAAGACACCATCCACAGGACCAGATCATTAGGGACAAAAGAGTAGGAATGAGAACAAGAAGTAAGTCACTTAACAATAGATGTTTGATTTATGATTTTGAGCCTAAATTTGTTAATTATGCACTTGAGAATCAAGAATGGGTTAGTGCAATGAATGAAGAGATTGAATAGATTGAGAAGAAAAAAATGGACATTAGTACCTAGACCGAGTGAAAAAAATTCATTAGCACCAAATGGTTTTTCAGAAACAAACTTAATGAGAATGGAAAATTCAGAAGGAACAAAGCAAGACTGGTATGCAAAGGGTATGCACAAGAAGAATGTATTGATTATGGAGAAACCTTTGCACCCATTGCTAGACTAGAAGGAGTAAGAATTCTACTTGCGTATGCTTCTTTTAAAGGATTCAAAGTATACCAAATGGATGTTAAATCTATATTTCTGAATGGTGACTCCTCAGTATAATACCTTTGCACTTAAGGATTATGTATCCTTTTGACAATGACTTTGAAAAAAAATAGGCCAGTTATCATGCTAGAAATAATATACTAAACTCATTAAATAGTCAACTAGGGACGTAAACTTCAAATAGCATCTGCAAAGTATCACTAGTACATTTCACCTTAAATTTCGACCAAAAAATTCGACCATATCATAAAAATATTTAGCTTGGTCGCATTACAAAGGAAAACTTTTATTTATTTTTACTTTTAATCCCGTGTTGGTCTCGATTTCGACCAATGTAATAGTGTTGGTCTCAATTTCCACCAACGTGTGTTGGTCTCAATTATTGTTTTGTTTTATTAAGCCGATAGGATTTCGTACCGTACATGCTATTTATTGTCTCACGCTAAAAAATTTGTCTCACACACAGACTGCTGGTTTTTTTATTAAGCGCCCAGACCACCGGTTTTCCAATCATGGTTGGTGGATTAGGTGGAATATTACCTCCACCAGGCATATTAACCTACATGTTTGCTTGTTTTGTTGCTTGATTTGGCTTGGTTCAGTACCTTTGGCACCTTCACAATGAGTCTGATGCACTCTATTTCGTGTTCGATATTGAAAAATGCATTGGAGAAAGATGGGGATGACATTCTTGTGGTGAGCTGCAATATGCCGCATCCTCTCACATTATCTAAGCATTTTGCATTCTGGACCGTTCAAACTCTTTTCAGCGTTTTCAGGAGATTACATGCCAGTATTTACGATCTTCTCTTGGGTAATCGTTGTTTATATTTCCCTTGCAACTAGTAGAGTTTTGGCAAGAAAAGTCAAAGCTTTCCCTCTCAATAATCTGCAAATTCCAGTGATAGATCTGGAAAAAAACTTAATAGAAGAGGTGGAAAAATCTTGTAAAGATTGGGAATTCTTTCCCCTGATCAAACATGGCTTTCCAAAGAATCTTCTCCGCCGCCTGGAGTCCGCTTGAAGATTTCTGATCTTTATCTAAGGAGGAAATGAGAAAAGTGGAAAAGGATGCTAATAAATCCCTGGGATACTTCAATACAGAGCTTACAAAAAATGTGAGGGATTGGAAAGAGGTTTTTGATTTTATGGTGCTTATTTCCCATGTCTGTTGAGCCGCATGATTCAGCTACATATGACGTCATAAAGCAGTGGTCTTGAACGGCCCTCCTGATTTCAGGTATCACTTTCCCTCTACTGCGTTTTGGAGTGTGATTGTTCTTTAAATATTGATAAATTTTAAGTTTTTAGGGTTTCAACTACTATACTATAAAACTGAATGCATTAAAGTTTGCTCAAAACAAATATCTTTCATTGTTTTTACTTTCACTACCCCTAATCATCGCCCAAAACGTACATAAATAGGTGAAATAGTTTCTTGAGCCTGTAACATTTACAAAGCTAGTCATTTGTGTGTCATTGTTGTTTCGTGCTTTAGCATTTTACTATTTTGTTCATGCCCAGACTTATTGCAGGTGACGATGTTTGTGGAAATCGGTTTTGGAAAATTTTATGTTATAGACAGTGAAATCTAAATCCCCCAAACAATCAAACTAAAAAGTCTGGAATACGACTGGCAAAATCCTCTGTAAAATAAAATCATTAAAAATGCTTCAGAAAAGCTAGCTAGAGAGTAACACATACAAGTAAGTATTGTGAATTAGGTTCGACTGTTTCTTCTTATCATGATTGTTGTAACTGAATAGACATCAAATTGAAGTTTGAAGCTTTCTAGGTTTACCTTAAGTTTTAATTGCCTCAGGCAATGTTAGAGAAAATGCACGTTTCCTTGTCATAAGTATTGCAACCTCAAGCCTTGAGACC
>MU226547.1:5742656-5755496 GCA_018584345.1 Thuja plicata | reverse complement strand
GAGGCTCGGTCCATACTAGTCCCGTAGTGTAGCTTGGAACTCGGTAGCTGTGGTGACTCGGTAAATATATTGTTACTCGGTAAACATATTGTCACTCGGTAAACACTAGTGACTCGGTAGAAACTGAATTCTCGGTTATCTTCAGTCTGATGACTTGGTGACTACCGTCTGCTCGGTAACTGCTGTTCTTCTCATGTGCTCGGTAACTGCCTTACTGCTCGGTTTGAACTGTTTGATCTGTGATCTTTACTGAATGCTCGGTAACTGCTGTAGACTGAGTGATGAGCTCGGTAAGCACTTCAAAACCGAATAAGTGTTTTCACTAAGTGCATTCACTGATGCCAAATGTATCATTATTCCAACAACACTAACAAAACGACGAGAATGCCATGCTTTCGACCAATCCAATGGTCAAAATTTCGACCATTGGTTTGGTGGAAAGTATGGCATTCTCCTTAATTTTTTTAGTGCATTGGTCAAAATTTTGACCAATCATTGGTGGAAGTATTGGTTGAAATTTTGACCAATGCATTAAAAAAAGACAGCAATTTTAAGCCTGGGCAATAGTCAAAATTTTGACCTTTTTTTGGTCGAGATTTTGACGAATTATAAATACGTTGAAAATTTGACAAAAAAAGACCGACGAAAGTTTTGGTCATAAATTTGACCAATTACTGTCGAAATTTTGACCAAGTTTCGTCGAAATTTGAGGTCAAATTTACTAGTGTATATTTTCTAATCTGTATTAGAATTCATCACTTCCTACTCAAACTAACAAGCTTGGAGAGATACTAAACTAGGAATTGAAATGAGAAATTTAATCTAAAGCTTTGAAGAACAACACATTACGGAAGTAAACTCAACTATTTACTTATGCTGCAGGAACAACCAATAGTTCTGTTACCAATGGCTACAGGAGAAACAAAGTCCTAGATGCTTTGAATGAACTCTGAACTAATTCCTACTGATAACTCTGAAACTAGTTCCTACTGACTATGAACTACTTCACCTCCCGTGTGGGCCCCCATGAAAGAGTGAATAGAATAAAACTCAAAGATGAAAAACTGAAGATCTCGTTTAATTGAAAAGAATGAACATAACATGTAATAGCAAGTCTATATATCTTCTACAACTAAATTACAAAATGATTATATAAAACTAACTGATTCTTCGAATCCTAGAGTTTAGTAGTCATCTTATTTAAAGGAAAACTACCACTACAACCTAAATCTAAGATCACTCCATCAGATGAGGATCGTCATCAATACAAAATATCTCATAACAAAATATGGTAGTTAAATAGTAAATTGTCCCAGAATGTAGCACATGATGGGTCTAGATCCGCATGTGACATGAAATAGGAAATTGTATTGACCCAGTCCTCCTATGGAGATCTTGCAACAATGCTTCACCTGGCTCACGTGCTCTTGACTAGTTCAGCCCGAGGTCTATGGTGAGAGTAACCAACTTTGACATCTTCAGTGCTACAATGATGGACTTTAGAACTGCTCCATTGATTCCTACAAAAGGAGTATCACACACATACCATCTTCGACACATGTATATATCTTTATCACTAATATTCAGAAGAAAGTATTAAACTTAATTAATGCTCTTGCAAGACCTGTGGCTATAGGAATGAAACTACCCACAAACATAGCATAGGAAAGGAATCATTCATTCAGTATATTACTTCTACATTTTATCATGTAAGATCATAAGTTCCAAGCATCATACTTCCAAAACCTTTTTACCATCTACCTTCCTACTTATGTCCTTTTCATACATAAAATATATATAAAAACCATAAGTTCAAGTATTAGCTATAAGTAAACTTGTTAAAAAGACAGTAAAAGTGTTATAAAAAATGGCCATTAGATCGGCTCATCAAATGGAATACTAGAAGAGTAGGTATACATTGAACAAACTGAAGGGTTTGTTGATCATAACAAGAGGAACATGGTTTTTAAACTAAACAAAGCCTTGTATGGATTGAAAAAAGCACCGAGAGAATGGTATGAAAGACTTCACTCTTATCTCATTAGTATTGGATTTATTAGAAAAAGTGACAACAATAATCTATATTTGAAAGGAGATACTAACAATAAGAATTTAATGGCTGAGATATTTGTCGATGAGATCATATTTAGAGGTAATGATATGCTATACAATTCATTTGCTAATGAAATGAGCAAAGAATTTGAAATGTCAATGTTTGGAGAGATCAAATTTTTTTCTTGGTCTACAAATTCTATAATAGGATGAAGGCATCTACATCACACAATCCAAATACATCAAAGAAGTTCTAAAGATATTCAAGATGGAGGACTCCAAACCAGTTGGAACACCTATGGCAACTAGATGCAAATTAACAAAGGAAGAAAAGACAACTGAGGTAAATTAGACCTTATAAATATCTATGATTGGTAAACTAATGTATGTTGTACACACTAGATCTGATATAGCACATGAAGTTGGTATAGTTGAAAGATTCTCTACTAATCCTAAGGAATCACACATGACTATTGTTAAAATAATTTTGAGAATTTTTGAAGAATACTGAAGACTATGGTTTGTGGTACAATCAAGAAGGAAAATTTGAGCCTCAATTTTATACTGATACTGATTGGGATGAAAACATAAAAGATAGAAAGAGCACAATAGGAGGAGAATTATTTATGGGTGATAGACTTGTCACATGGATAAGTAAAAAGAAAGGATGCATATCTCAATCAACCTACAGAAGCAAAATATGTAGCTGCTACTACAAATTTCTCTAACATTGCATGGATCAAGAAATTACTGAAAGGTATGAATGAGGAAATTCTTGACCTAGTAATTATCTATTGTGATAATACTAGTGCTATAAACATTTCAAAGAACCTTGTGATGCATGCTAAGACAAAGCACATAGCTATTAAGTATCATTACTTGAGGGAACAAGTAAAAGAGAAATAGGTGATACTAGAATATGTACAATCCAAAGAACAAGTAGCAGACATATTCACAAAATTGTTGCCAAAAGATACATTTGAATACCTGAGGAATACACTAGGGGTTCATCCCTTGTCTACTAGTCACTAAGCTGACTTGGAGGTTGCATCAGCCTACACATTATCAGAAGATCAATCATGTTGATGCAAGCTAAGACATGGACTGCAATTAGAAATTAGTACACTAAAGGTACTTATTTGAACCACACACCAGAGATATTGTTGGCTACTACAAATCTATATTTGTTTTTGGCATTACTATCAAAGGGAGAGAGATATTCAATGAAATATCCATCAGGGATAAAATATCCATCATGGAGAAGATTAATATTCAATGGAGAGAAAGATTCAAGGAAAGGGAGAGAAATATGCAATAAAATGACCATCCATCAAAGGGAGAGAATTGGAGAGAGTTAACACTACATATCTATCAAGAAAAGGGAGAAGAGATTCTACAAGAAAGCGAGAGACAAAATTAGAAGATAGAAATGCTACACCTATCCATTGAAGGGAATGAAGAAAGGGAGATCACACGGTAGAATCAAATCTGAGCTAGAAGAGCTTACCAAGATTTAGATATTTAAATTGGTTATAGAACAATAATTTTGGTATGTTATGGTATATTTTATAATGCATATTTCATAGTATGTTTCCATCAATGCCAAAGGGAGAGATTGATTAACTATAACTCATTGAATGTTTGAAAATGTTAAGTTAATGATCACCGAGATGCAAAAGTGAATGCAAGACATTAAATCAGTTAATGTATTGTATTTTCATTGATGTCAACTTGATATGGTTTGATTGTTCATACATATATTGGTCATAACCTTGAAGATCTGAAGAGACAAAGTTTATGTTATTGGTAAAACATAAAAAGTCAGTATACACCGATTGACAGTGAACTTCGAGCAGTTCATAGTGTATACCAAGAAAGTGTATACCAAGAAAGTGAACATCAAGTAGTTCACAGTGTATACTGAGCATCACAGTAAATTGAAGTTGTTACCAAGCATAACTGAAGATGATGACCGAGCTTAACTGAAGTTAAAGAATGACAAAATTACTTAGATGGAAGAGCTATATTTAGGAATTGACTAATTGATTACTTTATTACCAATGATCAATTAATCTAAAGAAAAGAAGGAGATTTAAAGCACGTTTTATTCAAAGTTATCAAGGAGATATTTATAGAATAAAACTAAAGGAGAGATTTACAGGATAAAGAAATGCATGGCTAGTTTTATAGATCAAGAAGTGATCTACGACATAAAAGAAGATTGAGTGGCTAATCATGTCTAAATAAAGAGACAAGGAATTCATTATGAAGAGAGGAATTTTGAGTATAATTTGTGTGAAGATAGAATTCTTCATGCAGATTCGATCATATAGGCTGAAGAATAGAGGCAAGGAATTCTGTAGACACTGAGCAACAGAGGACACAGAATTCACCAAGCAGAAGAAATAATGAGAGAAAATGAACTAAAGTGTATATTGATTAGAGAGGTATTATTGGACTAACAATAGATATGAATATTTGAAAATCAAATTTGTATTTTGAATAGATCATTTACTGTATCAGTTTAACCATTGATTCATAAAATCACTTAACTGAGTGGGATTTAACAGTCCTTATTATATTGAGATACCCAAGAGTATCAAAAGGTTTTCTTGTTGACAACATAGTGAGTGCTAGGTCAAAAGAAAAACTGTTGGTTTTAAATTGTCTAAGAAGGTCACACTTAATAGTGTGTATTGTAACCTTTAACAGGGTTGGCTCTTCACCCATCTCACTTCAGAAGAGTGAAATTATTTTGGGTTACCAGTCCCAAGTGGTTTTTCCCATATTTGGTTTCTACATTAAAAATATATGTGTCAAATGTGTATATGTTTCATTGCATAGATATTTTTCTTTACACATTATTGAAACTGGATTGGTCGGTTAACTCTAAGTTTATTTGTTGCTACTCGGTAAAGTCTAGAAAAGATGAATAGTATATTTTATAGGGTAGCTTATATTTGTTAATTTTAGTTATGGCATACATCTTGATGGACTAAAAGATAACTGAGGGTATTGTATTTGAGAGATAAGTTTTTGGTTGGATTTTTGGAATAATTATTAAGGCCACTGATTAACCCCCCTAGTTATTCTAACATTACCATGTACTCTAACCTATAAAATAAGAATGAAAAACCTAATAGGAAACATTTGAAATAAATCCATCCTATAACCACAAATATGAAAGCCAAATATATCCTACTATATTGAAGTTTTGGAATCCATGTCAAGTGTCAACTCTGATAAAGTGGGTAACGAGGGAAACATGAAAAAAATTATAGATCTATTAAGGGGATCCAAATTAATCCCCACACTAGAAGATAGAGATATAGGAATATATGGATCATATTTAGGATGGAAGTAGGAAAAGGTATACATATTAGAAATTCCTATCAGCCTTACCCACTACAACATGCTCTCAAATGGCCTAATGAATGAAAATTGAAATAGATTTAAAATCAACTATGTTGCATGTCTATGTAATATGATAAACTAAAATAAGATTATGGGTAATATTAGGAATGAAAATCACATCACATATCAACCTTGTACCCAAAAAAGTATCTCTAACAATAATTGTTTGCAAGTTGGATGTGTCGTCATTGATGTCAATATATCAATAGGATTGCTTAGAAAGATTTATTGTTTAATACCAACACATTTGTTGTCTATTTTTCTAGTGGTACAGGATGTTCAAAGGTCTAGTAAGGATCTTTCTGAAAATATGAGGAGTCGCGCACCTCATGGAATAATGTTGAAGTTTTCTACTTGGTATATCTCAAGTTTCAGTGTCTGGCATGAATATTTTGATGAGTTGTGAGATCATAGATGGTGATTGGCAGAAAGTGTGGCAAACAGTGAAGTGACAAAGTCATAGAGATTGGTTTGGTGAGAATGATCAGGTTTATATATTTGGTTTTGCATCAAGGAGTATGTTTAGGACATGCATATGTGTTCTCAATTTAAAGGGTCAGTAACCCAAAGGTTTGAAAGGAATTTTTTGGATGTTATAGTTGCTAGTTAGAGTGTTCTTGAGGTTCGCCATAAGAGATGCTAGTAGATCTGGTAGTATGGATGGGTTTGGATGCTTTAGTGATATTCATGGTGCCTATAATGTTCTTGGATTATTTTTTTGATTATTTGGCATTATACATCAATCAAGGTGATGAGATTTGGAGGAAATTTCATGTTGGTGATAAGTTTTCTCAAGTTCTTGACCGACTTGATTAGTAAAACATTTTATGGGTGATCAGTAAAACATTTTAGATTTAAGTTGTGATATCGAGGTGATTATGATGAATCAAAGCATGTTGGATCCAAAAAAAATTATTAGGATCATTAATTTTGGTGAAGGAAGATGAAAATTGAAAGATAGGTTTTTTTTGACCTAGGTTCTTGATATAAGGGTTGATGAATTAGGGAAAAATTGTGGTTGTGCATGTGAAGGATTGATCATGGATGTTAGTGATTTCTTGTAGATGCAATTGTGGATATCTAATAAAGGTTGAATCTCTCATCTAAAGGAGTTAGAGAGGATTTGAACAAATATGTGTATTGTACTTTAATGGGACTCACATTGGCATGAGTTAGATGCTACTATTTAGTTCATAAATTATTATATTGTTGTATGATTGGCCATTTTACTGGTCTTATAAGGAAGTGAGCCTTCCTAGGGTTGTATCCCTTTTGTATTTGAGTAGTAATCAATAGTCAATGTGCCTAAATGCAAGTGCATTCCCCATATTTATAATAAGGTTATACTTCTAAAAAGGTATTTCTTATTATGTGTAATTAGCCCCACCGTGGTTTTTCCCCTAACAAGGTTTCCATGATAAAATTATTGAATCAAAGTGTTTTAGATGTGATTCTGATAATTGCATGCATGCTTATTTTTTTTGAATCAAAAATAAGGGTTTTAAGTATAGAAGGGTAGTTAAATTTTGTGAAAGTTTTGAAAATTTAGGAACAACTAACTCACCCCCCCNAAAAACTAACCCCCCCCCCCCCCCCCCCCCTCAATTGTTCACTACCTTATTTCCTAGAGTAAGAACATAAAAAAATTGACTAGATGCAATCAAAAACATATTATAATATGGTTCTTTGATATATCCTTGAGTTATGTGATAAAATGACTAGAAATATGTTATGAAGTACCTTAATCAATAACTCAGCCAATGTCCCTATTTGTGAGAGTGGTAATCCATGCATGACTCTTTCCAAAAATGGTGTGTGAAATGTCCTCATGATTGAAATAATAAGAAGGTAAACTACATGAAGAAAGAATGGAAATACGATGCCCCATAAGAATTTATTTCTCCTCCTAAATTTTCTTCTTATAATTGTTAACAATTTTCACTCATAACTTAAATTGGCAAAGCCAAATCAACTTATGTTCATTGTAAGGTGAAAAGGTTTCAAATTAATTCTACTTTTCTTATTTTGAGTGTTGTCCTTCATTATGTGTTTCCAATTTCTACATGAAAGATAAATACATGAAAGTAAAAATACATATTTTCAAAGAAAATATGTTTATATATTCATGAGTTTAAAGACTATTTCTCACACAAGCCATGAGATTAATTGAAAAAAAAATATCAAAAGTAAATATACAAGTACAAATATGTCATATAAAAGAGGATGGGACCCATCATTTCTTATGGAATGATTGAGTCCCACGGTTGAACGCTGATATCTTCATCTCCTCAACTCCTAAAGTTGCTTTAGCTACGTCCAAGTTTCATGTAGGGGAGGGAAAAGTGATTAGAGCTCAGAGATCCTCATCAAATTTCATGCAAGACTAGTAAATGCATATTTAGTTTTCATAATGTATCAAATCATATTGAGAAAGGTAGAAAGGAACAAATTTGAACTTCATGTTTTATCTAATGAGTTTGTTTCATGTGCAAATATGTGTACATATTTGTCATTTAACATCATGTCGGATGAAGTGGGATCCCACAAGGGTTGAGCCTAGAATGCTATTAGAATGTAGATTCGTAGCTACAACATGACAATTTAAAGTTGTAATAAATAATATCTACTATAAACACAAAGGTACATTTATCATCATTTTTGTAGAGGCATTGTAATGCAATAGACAGAGCATCAACAATAGGGCAGCATGTTATAGTAGAGAAATCAAATCAGACAATAGCCTTTAATGATGGAAAACTTTGAGTACAGAAAGAGTATACATTGAATGAGAAGAAAACTAAATAATGTCTAAAAGTACAATAAACATTGCTGAAACTAAACATTCATTTAAGATTAGATTTGCAATGCCATGCATAAAAATATTCAAATATAGTAAAATGATAAATATAGAGATCATCATTATGACATAGAAAATCTAAAGAGTGAGATCACAGATCAATATTGTTGTAGTGACCAATGTGCTTCTATAAAATGTATGATAGTATGAAATGAAAAATATATATATACATCAACAGTAAAGTGAGTAGGTGCAGCCAATTGGTTTCATAGAAGATATGTCCATATCATTGTTTAGTAAAGCAATGATAAGCACTGAATTATTTTGACTATAATTTGTAGAAACACTAAATAGAAAAATGGTAATCACTCATAAGCATGTGTTGGAAGGATAATAATCAAACAATGACATGATATTAGCAGCAATGTTAGTGACAGTGACCAAAAAGTATGCATCAACTAGAATTCCATTGTTATAGTGAGTTTTTAATAGCTACAAGATAGACTAAATAGAAATAGTTAATATTCATCATGAACATCAATTAATAGTGTCACGCCCCACCAGGGAACCCAGGAGGACAAGCCAACTAACTACTAAGAGATGCGAATATTTTTTTTGTTTTGAATGAAATATTACCAACTAATCTAAGTCCTCTCAGGTTCCCTAACGCTACTATTCAAGAAACATAATCTAATCTATTCATTTAAAAATTAAGGAATTGATTAATTAATACAAGCTTACTAAATTATTCCTTTACTTTTAACATTAAGTTCCAAGAATAATCTTTCAATCATTCCTAACATATTTACATGCATTATATGACTTATCCACTACTTAAACTTATGTCATTAATTATACTATTTATTAAGCATTCAGGTGAGAGATAAACGTTCAATATGTAAGAAATACCCTAAATACTTTATTATTCCATACGCATTTGAGGTACATAGTAAACATAATCCAATATTTAATTCTATAGCTATATTACTCATTGATTCATGAATTCATAATAGTTTTCTATGACTTTACATCAAAAGATATCACAATGATTCATAAATACATTATTTCATACTAAGTCTAAGATAATTTCTTGGATACCAAAAATTAATAAAAGTTACGTGAATAAATACCCTTAACCATTGTATTTTCATGTTCATAACATACAATATTTTCCCTTTCCTTTTACCTAGATCTACCCATTCCCTTATACATTGCTTGATTTAGATTGATATACATCATTTCATTAGATATAATTATTCCCTTACAAGAGCTTACAATTACAAGAATGTGCATGCATAAGTACATCTTTTCATATATGACAAGAAGTCTTCAAAACTGAAAATCTGGAAAGGACAGGAGCCAAGAACATCCATCTGACCACGAATAGCACCTCAATAAAATAAAGATTAACCACCCAACCACATGGATCCAAAAATATTCCACTCCCCCGTGCTAGGAGATAGAGACCAAGGTCCATTCAAGAAGGTAACAACTAGGATACCGCTAAGGTGATGGTAGCCCTTCCCAAAACATAACACAATAGAAAAAACAAGAAGACCACAAGGACCCAAAAGGACATAAATCACATTGGTAGGAACTCTAAGAAACACTCTAGGTGAGTGTCATCACATAGCCCTCACCCCTTGGGTTATCCTATTAAGCCACTTTGGGCCCCGACCCCCAAGTAGGCACATGTGGAACCAAACATCTCTCATAGGGACGAGACTATTTGATTGTACTATTGTAATAGCACCTTCTCCCACTCTCATCCATAGCCTATACTAGCACTACCAGCATGGGCCAGGCTTATCTTAGTTAATGTGTAGTACCCCTTCCCATAATTTTATTAATGTTTTCACTGGATTAAACAACTCACCAGTGGGTTATCCTAGTACTATCCACTTAGGGCCCCGACCCCTCACTGTGAGCCACTCACCTAGTTTTCTTAGGTTCCATACCTCTAACAAACATCATCAATGCACATAAAGATAAGTACCATAGGTACACAAGTGTTCACAACATCAAACAATTGAGTTTAGGAAAGCACTAGTTATCCTGAATCCTTTGGCCAACCCTAAACTGCAATCGAGTACACAGATAGATAAAACACATCCACATTGCATCAAATGCATAAAAATGGATTCTCAACAACATAATAACATCATGAAACTCATAAAAACATAAATAATAACTTCATAGTAACCTAGGATTGGGTTTAGGGGATCACTGATTGACCCTAGTCCACCAGACAATCCTAAACCCTAATCTAGCATTCAAGATGGTAAATAACACATAAGAAGATATGAAAATGTACCAAACATCAAAAAATTTCTACAAATCCATATAACCAAGGCCTTTTGGTACAAAATCAATCCACAAAACATCATAACAAGATCATGTTGCAGAAAACATGTTGATTCCTGAAATTTGGCTAAGTCTAAAATTCCCTAAAACCTTCAAAATCTAGAATCTTTATTTGAACTCCTAGGAGGCTAAAACCACTCTCAAATATCCTAGAAGGTATTACATAAAATGTAACTTAAAGTATAAGGTATTACTAAAATGTTACATTTTATGTTTCTCCCTAAGCTTGAAATTGGACTGAGACCAACAGACTGGCCTAGCTCTTATGCATCCAAAATGCTTTAAAATGTATAAGGAGGCACCAAAATGAACCATGAATGACATTAAAACAATATTACATGAAATCATACATAATTTATTCCAAAAACAAACCCCAAACCCTTCCAGAAACCCTTAAAATCAGCCTGCAAAAGTTCTATGTAGGTGGGGCCTCAAGTTGCGCAGATGGGGGCTCAAGCTGCGCAAATGGTTAAGACCTAAGAAATTGGGCCTTCATCCTATGTATATGGTCATGCAACCTACATATATGGAGCCCATACCTATGCAAATAGTAAAGGACTATGTACTCCAGAGGTAGCAACTTGTAGATTGTCCCTTTGGGTAAAACTGGGTAAGATGGAGGCCTGAGAAGCAAAATCAGAGGGATACCCAGTTGAGATCCCTTTGTTCTCCTTTCAAGGAAACCCTCAAACCCATTCTAAATTCAAGGTAATTCTATATTATTCCTACCAAAGGATACAAGTTAAAGTAGGATAACATCAATGACATATTATTCTAACAAGGTTGAAAGTCTACTACAACTCATAAGCATCAAAGGATATAGGCTCCAGGTATAAGACATCACATTTAAAGAAAAAAATCATAAATAAGGACAAATGACCTGAGCATACACTCTCATTATCTATCATTAAGATAGTCATCAACCACTCAATTATGCAAGAAAGTAATATAGAAATACAACCATTAAAGGTTTCTTCTGATCAAATAAAACAATAACAAACAGTAAAGCACACACATCAAACACAACATTCATATGAAAAGGATTCTCTTCTAGGGTAGAGCCTACCTAGAGTCTTATGGAGAAACCTTTGGAAGAAGCTCCAAGCCCACTCCAGCCAATTCCAAACTTCCTCAAGCTCTTCAATTCACAGAGATTCCTTCTGAATGCCACCGCCAACTTTCTCAATAATTTCTCGCTGAGAATTTCCTTATGCCAATTCTTATTTTCTAAAATCCTCCTTTCATAAATATGGTGTGATAGTGGTTGCACGGAAAAGAGAAATCTATGCTACCATCCACAACCACATATTGGTTATTAGTTGAAGCCTTATTAGTTCTTACATAATTTTAATATGAATATTGTTCCCGTAATTTCTTTAATAGTCCTTACCACCTTTATTTAATTTTATGTTAAAGGAAGATTTAGGTAATTTCTTTTATCCTAATATCTATATTTACTTTTTTTTTCATATTATGTTTAGTTACTTTGCCCCTAAAAGGATTAATAATAATTACCTTCATTCCATCCAAAATGATGTTGATTTAATTATAACTACACGTAATTAGTTAATTCCTTCACTCAATTAAAAAAACATATATATAAACAAATACATAAACACACATATATATATAAATGTTAGAATAGTCCCAAAGGATAACTAAGAGGGGGGGTGAATAAATTATCATTAACTTCAGTTCTTTTTACTTCTATAACTTTAGAATACAAAAAATTAAATGCTTAATCAGATAACACAGTACTCAACACACAATTTGATTATGGGGAAACCAAATGGTAAAAACCCCGGTGGGAATTAACACCCACAATAAACTATACTTGTTTGTAGTAATCCCTGTTAGAAGATATTTCAACCCTGTTAGGAGTTGTACAATACAATGTAATAAGTATAGTGACCTGGTTAAGGGTCAGACCCTGTTAGGAGTCTTTTACAAATAACCCTATTAGGGGTGGTGGACTCACTGCCCAAAAGCTCACTGCTTGATGGTGAAGGCTACAACCTTCTAAATAACATATATGCACTATATCTGATGATGAACTATAGAGTAGACCTGCTATCTTGATCAATTCCAGTGTATTTCAATCTTTCACTTCTTCTTCACATAGACTCTTGATGAATGAACCAACTCTGATGATCTGCTCTGTACATCTTTCTTATCTTTTCATATCATTCACACTTAGCATGTCACCTTTGACT
>MU226547.1:5721029-5734228 GCA_018584345.1 Thuja plicata | reverse complement strand
CATCACTTCTAGCATCAAACTTACCAACACCATCATCTCTCTTGATGTAGCACTTGCTGCCAAAGATTCTGAAATACTTTACTGTAGGTACATTGCCAAACCAAAGTTCATAGGATGTCTTATCCGCACCTGGCCTTAATTGAGTTCTGTTGATAGTGTATGCTATTGTGTTCACTACATCTCTCCAATAGGTGTGCGCAAATTTTCCTTGAATCATCATAGTGCACGTTGTATCAAGTATGATCTTGTTTCTCCTTTCTGCAATCCCATTCTGTTGAGGGGTTCTAGGTGAAATCAACTATCATTTAATACCATGTTCTTCACAATAATCATCAAACTTATCAAAGGTGAACTTTTCTCCTCTTTCTGATCTCAGACATTTCAATTGCAATATGGATTCATTCTCAACTTTAGCTTTGAATATTTTGAACTTCTCAAAGGCTTCAGACTTCTCCTTTAAGAATGCAACCAACATCATCCTGGAAAAATCATCAACAAACAAAATGAAGTACCTCTCTCCATAGTATGATCTTGTTTCGGTAGGACCACACAAATTTGTATGTACTAGGTCCAATTTTTTTTTAGCTGAGTTCTGCTTGCTACTGAAGGAACTCCTTACATTCTTTCCCATAACACATTCCTTGCATATTGTTTCAACTGGTCTTGCAATACTTGGTAGGTCTCTAACTACCTTAACATTGTTGATCTTTACTATATTATCAAAATTGATATGACAAAGTCTCTTGTGCCATAACCAACTGTCATCCACCTTTGCAACAAAATAGCTTACATCAGAATTAAGCTGAAAAACATTACCTTTTGTTTTAGATCCTAATGCAATCATGTCTCCATTCTTATTGTTAATGATGCACTTGTTGTCTTTAAACTCCGAATGATAGCCTTTGTCAAGTAGTTGTCCAACACTCAGCAAGTTATGATGTAATCCATCAACATATAGAACATCATTTGTTTTATTCTTTCCATCCAAAGTGATAGAACCACTACCTATGTTAGGTTTAGGAGTGTTATCTCCAAATCTAACCATACCACTTTTGTACTTGTCTAACTGAACAAATCTATCTTTGTCACCTATCATCTGATGAGAGCATCCACTGTCAATGATCCAATCAATTCTGATGTTTGCTTTGGAAATTAGGGCTAGCTCTTGTTCTTCCTTTTCATCTTCAATGTCCATTTCCTTAAGAAACCTTTCCATATCTCTAAGGGCAACGAATCCAATTTCATCTTCTCTTGAATCTTCATCAATTACACCTTCTTCAACATGATAACATTCCTTCTTATATTTGGGTTTGTAATCAAATTTAAACTTCTTGACTCTTGTGGGACATTTAGATGCAAAGTGATCTATCTTATTACATGAAAAACATTTGAATGGAAGTTTTCCTTCATATTTTCCTTTTCCTTTCTTTTCTCTTCAAGCAATCATAGCAATGATTTCTTCAAGTTCTTCATCAACTTCTTCTTTCTCATTATGACTGGGGATGTGTAAGGATTTCTTACTATGGACTGAGGCTTTGAAAGATGTTTCACTTTTAGGTTCAGTCTTCAATCTTGATATCTCAAATGCAAAGATTTTGTTGATTAGAGTCTCTCTTTTGAAGTTTTGTGAGAATTGCATAGTTTCCTCTAGAATACTGATCTTATTTTCATAGTTTGATGTCAAAGTAGTTAGCAACTTGTCCATTATATCTTCTTCTGATATTTCACCACCATTGTTTATGATTCCAGATACTGCTTCATTTATCCTTTGATTGTAAGCTCTAATGTTCTCTTCAGGTAACATCTCAAGACTGTTGTATTTCTTCTTCCATGTCTTCCTGTGTGCATTCTTTTCTTGAACATCTCCTTCAAACATATCTTCTAAATACTTCCATATGGTATATGCTTTATCAATCTTCTTGATTTCAAAAAATTCACTGTTAGATAAGGCGCTGATTAGGTCTTCTTTGGCAATTGAATTATGTGTAAATATATCCTTTTGTCTGTTACTAGCATCATCCTTTGTAAGGTCTTTCAGAGATGGAATTACAACCTCTTGTGTGGAAATTTCAAAGATCTCAAATCCAATACATTGTAGATGTGTTATCATTTTGTTTTTCCAATCCAAATAATTTTCTCCATCAAACTTAGGGCTTTCTTTTCTGAAGTAAGACATTTGATCTACTTTAAGTTGTTAGGCTTCTTCTCCAAGGCACTTGGCTCTGACACCAATTGTTAGAATAGTCCCAAAGGATGACTAAGAGGAGGGGGGGTGAATCAGTTATCAGTAACTTTAGTTCTTTTTACTTCTATAACTTTAGAATACAACAAAGTAAATGCTTAATCAGATAACACAATACTCAACACACAATTTAAAAACCCCGGTGGGAATTAGCACCCACAATAAAAGATACTTATTTGTAGTAATCCATGTTAGAAGATATTTCAACCCTATTATGAGTTGTACAATACAATGTAATAAATATAGTGACCTGGTTAAGGGTCAGACCCTGTTAGGAGTCTTTTACAAATAACCCTGTTAGGGGTGGTGGACTCACTATCCAAAAGCTCAGTGCTTGATGGTGAAGGCTACAACCTTCTGAATAATAGATATGCACTATATCTAATGATGAACTCTAGAGTAGACCATCTGTCTTGATCAGTTCTAGTGTATTGCAATCTTTCACTTCTTCTTCACATAGACTCTTGATGAATGAACCAACTCTGATGATCTGCTCTGTACATATTTCTTATCTTTTCTTATCATTCACACTTAGTGTGTCACCTTTGACTTGATATAAGTATCTTCCTCATTGTATCAGATCATGGGGCCTCTAAGACAACTCTTTATAATATTATTGTCAGCTCTACTAAGCATGATAGCATAATTATAACCGCACAAGTATAAACCAAATAGACTCAACGCTTCACTAAGTCGACCTCACCAATTTAACTCTAACTTTGCAATCTTCTTGAAACACATTTGGCGCCTTTGGATTAATATACTCAACTCATGACTAAACATGAATATACACACACATATATAGAAGATAGGCGTAACTCAAGAAACATGAAATATATGTCAGCCCTAAACCATTACACTTCTAGAACTGTAACTGCCAATAACAGAATTACATAACCTTACTGAAACATCATATCTGGGTCTGTGTGTATGAACATAACATAATAAACATGTCAACAACATGTATCTATCCACAC
Organism: Thuja plicata; assembly: GCA_018584345.1. Classification (NCBI taxonomy): domain Eukaryota; kingdom Viridiplantae; phylum Streptophyta; class Pinopsida; order Cupressales; family Cupressaceae; genus Thuja; species Thuja plicata. Next base: position 5,731,009 of record MU226547.1, on the reverse strand, counting down.
AAGTCTTGATATCATTATTCTGATAAGTACATATAGAATTACTATTGTGTATTATATGTTGTCATCAATGACAAAATACAATCAATCAACTGCTCAGAATCAAATCTCCAACAATAAACATATATATATCTACATATGTGTGCACACATATGCCTACGTGTATATATATCCATGTAAATATTATTATAAAACATACATTTATGAATACACTTGACAAAGACTATTATAATATATTTAATTTCATAGGATATACTTATTATTACTAATAGATGGGTATTCCATTAAGAATAGAGAGAATCTCCACTCACAAAAATAAATACTCACCTAGTCCTAGTGACTATAATTAATATCCATAATAATTAACTTACAGCACTAATCTAACATAATCGGACAACAATCCACAACCAACGGACAAATACAAAAAGACCCAACCTAGGAGCAAGGATCAGGGGTAGGCTTAATCTTGTGGGACTTGGTATGGTATCCATAACAATGACAATGATCGATGATTTTGGGGCACACTCAGACCTGTGAAGCCAAGTGAAGTCGATGCCCAGTATCTACAAGCCTACATCACTGAGAGAAATACATGTGCATCGATGTACATATAAAAGAAGACATTGCAGATAGATGATCAGGATCGATACATCGTGTGGACCTCATCCATGTGAGTAACTATGAATTCATCTTGAATCATGAAAACACATCATGTATAGACACACACACACACACAATGAATGTAGCATTATAATAATGAGGGTTAGAATCCTAAGGATTAGGTTATTATATAATCAATACTAATAATAAATCAACATAATCATGAGAAATATCCTAAATCATTAAGTGAGATACGAGATTCATCAAAAGTAACCTTGATTGAAGAATATATATCCATCAAGTATATATCATATAACATCCTAACCGTATTCAGACAAGTCTTGAAGGTCCTTAATAACCACATGGAGATAAACACATGCACAAATGATACCTTTAGATATTATGTCTGACACTAGAACCCTCAGGTGCTAGCTCATGAAATCATTATAAACAGACTATAGGAATAGATCAAGCAAGTATCATGAACAACTTAAGTTGTAAGAAATCATTGAAGTATCTTACTTCATTTCAAAGCTCAAAAATTTTATTAGGGTTAGACGGGTATTACAAATAGTATGCCTTCAAACATAAAAGTTTATTTCAAGAGCATGTGATCATAACAACATATGCAAGAGACATACTTCTCAAAATAAAGTATGTAAGGACAAATATATAATCATGGTACAAGTGCAGTGTTTGAGAAATATACCAACAAGAGACAATGCAATAATCATATCTAGTGGATATTCTTTACAATTTTAAAAATCTTAATGATGCAGTCAAAATATCTCTTGTGGATAATGGAAAAAGAAATATATAGAAGCATTGATATGCCTGATAATAGCAAGGAACCATGAGTCTATGAGGGAAGCATACATTAAGGTGACATGTTTATCAGGTTTTAAATAAATATCCACCTTGAGTATAGAGACATTGCACCATATAAAATTCAGGTTTTAAGCTTAAAAAATGTCTCAAAAGAACTCACAGTAATTATGAAGTTCTAACTATTAGGCATTCAAGGAACTAATCGAAGCATGAATGAGGCTCGAATATCACTATAATTTCAAATGGAATAAAGAGAGGGAATTATCTTAAATCATATAAGAAACTTTAATGGAAAACTTTGAAAGGTTGATCCAAGGTAATTTGGGATATAGTGATTAGATGTTAGTTTTCTGAAGATACTTTATTGTAGCTTTACAACATATCAAAGAAACATGTTTGACAACATATCAAATGAAGCACACTAAATTCATTATATATTAAATAAGTGTAGTGAGAAATGCCAATAGACAGTCATAATGCCATGCTAAAATAGTCACAACACAAAGGACACATTGATATCTATTGGAACTTTAAAATTTTGGATAATTTTGGAGTGACATAGTTGTGAAACTTATCTAAGGCACAAGTCACTACCCCAAAAACCTTTTGAAAGGGCCCTAGTTTGCATGCAAGTAAAAAGATACCCCAAGATTTTTTAGAGAATCCACTTGGGAGACATGTGCATCACCTAGCATTAAGAAATTACAGAATGTTTCAGCTCTCAAAATTCAATTTGAATGTATTTTGGAGATGGCCATTTGGAGGTCATTACCTAAATATGCATTTCTGCACATATTTAGTGTTTGCCAAGTGACCTAATTTGGAGGTCTTCATCTTTGGCCATATTGATACCTGAGATATAAGGAGTGTTCCAAGATATTGTAGGAATAAAATTGAATCTCCATGTCCATTTCTAGATCCCTGTGAGTTTATATGTTACGTTTTCCATAGCCTTTCCATTTGCATTTTTTTCTAGTTTTCTGACTGTCAAATGAAGAATTATGGAATGCCCTACTTTGGAGTCTAATAGCTTGCATATTTTTGAATAACCTAAAGAATTGAATGATCCCATACATTGTAAAGATGGAAATGAACCTTCCTAAAGAGTTTTAGATTATGGTCAATCCATTTGACCACTTTTCCCAACCAATTCCAAATCAAATTTCTACATTTTTATTGTGTTTGAGTTCATAAAGTTTTGAAGGGCTGACTTTGAAGAATAATGTCGGTTGACCAATTGATCATACGAGTGAGATAATTGAAGTTTCATATTCCTTATCTAAAAGTGAGTCCATGTTCAAGGTTTTACACTATAAGGGTCTCATTTGATAGGTTTCTGAAAGCAGAACCAAAAGTGATTTATACAAATTCCCAGTGTGGGCCTAATTGATTTCACAGAGCAGACACTTTTAGAAGGTTGTAAATTCATATTAGACGGTTTTTTTGATGTTCCAATTTTTTATATATACTCTTTTCATGTAATTTCACCACCAGGGGTAGTGTTTGAGCTTCAAGATATATTTTGATATCTTTTCAAGGGAAAATCCGAATACAATTTATGCAATTTGTACATTTGCATTTGTCACTATTTCAGAATGATCAAGTTTCAGTCAGTGATAACTTGTGCCTGATTTCAAATGAGGCTGAAGCCTTTTAGACACTTCTTCTTTATGCTTAAGTGAGTGCTCATCCCTGATGTCGATCTCCCAATCCATAATTTGATACTTTATAAGGTAGTGATTAAATGGGTTTCCATAAGAGTTTAAATGTGCCCATTTCTAGATATAATAAATGGTCAACTTTGGAGATTAAAATAGTTCGCCTCAATCGTAGAGATATGTTTTTCACAGAGTAATAGTAAAAATGAAAGTATCCATGTCATTTAGACATTAATGTTTTAGGAGGTCATTTGATCACTTTATGAAGCTCGTTCCAGAGGCCAGTTGTGATTCTTGGAATCAATTTGCAGAAGTGCCAATAGTGGTTTGTAGTCGCCACCAATTCAAGCCGTTATGGTCTGATTTCACTAAAGATATGTCTGGATGGTTGAAAATGGTTTGAGATGTCTACATGATAAGCTTAGGGGATAATACTTGTGATGCAAAATCAATGAAGCGACAAGATCTCATTGGCATCGATAATGTATTGATAATAACTGTGGTAGATTTCTGGAATGTGGCAGTCTTTTAACGTTAGCCATTGTTTTCAGGCGAGAACAAAATGGCATGCCCATAAGGGATCATATGAATGAAGAGTGAATTAAATTTTGGAGTAGTGCGGGGGATTTTTTGAATTCTTTAGCGTCACCAATATCTCCTCCATAATTGCACTAAGTTGGGATCTTGTTGAACACAGAGATTTAGAAAAATTCAAGCAAAGGAGATGCGCATTGGAATGATGGCAAGTCATGTGAGTTGTTTTGATTAGCTTTTAATTTCCAATGTAAGGCTATGTGCATGAGCTTGAAAAAGGAAATTTGTTTTAAAACTCAAGCAAATGTCATTGGAAGAAGTAAAGGCTCCAAAGAGCCTGTAAATTGGCAAAGAAGGACCTACGCGGGAGATGTTTTACAAGAAAGTTGTGCATGATATTTGTAAACAAAGAAAATAAAACATCCCAAGAAAATGCAACATGGAAGGTGTAAAATAAAATTCCATAACCTTTGCCAGCATTTCTCCCTTTCCCACATAGAATAAGGAGGTTTTAATAGGGCATAAAAAAAATGCAAATGGTAGGTGTATTGCTCTCAAAGCTTGCGCAATAATGCCAAGGAGGTTTGTGCAATGTCATGGAAGAGAAAGATAGTACATTGTAAAGGAGAAGAAAGAGCTAGAGTTGGAAATAAAGGTAAAGTCTCCACAGGGAGAATGGAAGGACAGTGCATGACAAAGGAAATGGTCTTCAAAACATGCATTCTGTGCAATTGGCAAGTGCAACTCCAACATCCACAAAAGCCTGCGCAATGGAGAAATAAAGAAACTATGCATTGTAATGAAATGGAATAAAGACTTTAGAAACTTTAAAACAAATGTTGTGCATAGGCTATGAAATAAAAGGAATTTACATTTACAAGTCTTAAATTGCAAGAATTTGCGCAGGCTATTTTCAAGGGAAGTGCAAAGAACATTTATCCCACATGCATGGGTTTTGGGGCTTTTGTGTATTTTTTATGTGCCAATGCATGTATGCTAACATCAAGTAAAGGCCATAGAGCCTTTGGAGTGTGCACACATGGGATGCCATGATCTTACTGGAGGTAGGTGGAAACAATATTTTGGTATGCAAGAAGAGTAATACTTTAAACTTGCAAAACATATATCACACATTGGTGGGAAAATAGCACTTCTAAGTGTTTAAATGCAAGAGCACATACAACATAGTTTGAAGTGAAGAGCCAAGAGGCTCATTAGCAGGCCCCTCAACCAAGGGAATTCTACGTTGACTAGGGGAGGTATAAAAAACAATCTTTTGAGCATGCACAGGTGAAGAACTTTAAAACTTGTAAAACCAATTATCCCACATTGGTGGAGTGAAGGATTTCAATAGTGTTTAAAAGGTAAAGGACACACATGGTAATTTAAAGTGAAGAGAAGAGGATCTTGGTACCTGAGCATAGGAGGTGCCTTGATAACCATGCCTAGATAGTGGTGACTTCAGCAACAAACATGTTTTTGGTAGGGCGCACGCGCAGATGAGATAGTATAATCATGGTCAGGAAAGTGATTCTGAGATCAGGACATAAGACTACACACCAGATCTCCAGATGTAACCATGGTTAAGGAATGTATTTAGAGATCAAGAGATAAAGAAGTATACCAATCTCTAGATCTAATTAGGGTTAAATAATTCATTTCAAGATTCAGAGATAGCTTGGTCACCAGATCTCTAGATGCAACCGTGGTTAGCCCAAGCCATTCAGAGATAGAGAAATCTCCAAGTCTCTAGATCTAACTGGGGTTAGTGAAATAATTCCAAGGTTCGGAGGTAAGCTCAGTCTCTACATCTAACTAGGGCCAAGGAAAACATTCAGAGATAGAGCAATCTCCAAGTCTCCAGATAAATCCAAGGTCAAATAATTTGAAGATCAAGAGATAAAGCAGTCTCACAATCTCCAGATCTAACCATGGTCAAAGAGGTCATTCAGATATTAAGAGGTAAGAGTAGTCTCCAAGTCTCCAAATCTAACTACAGTTAAGGAAATCATTCTGAGATTTAGAGATAAGGTAGTCTCTGAATCTCATGATCTAACTATAGTCAAGGAAAAAGCATTTAGAGATTCAGAGATAAGGTTCTCTTTGGATCACCAAATTATGACAGTCAAGTCCATAACATTTAGAGATTCAGAGATAAGGTTATCTCTGAATCTCCAGATCTTGGCAGTTAAGTAGAAAACATTCAAAGACTTCGAGACAAGGTTGTCTCTGAATCTCCAGATCTTGGAAGTTAAGCAAAAAACATTTAGAGATTAGGAGATAAAGGCAGTCTCTGAATTTATAGATGAACTCGGGTTGACTTGAGAGCGAACCAATAAGTGACAAGTGGAAAAATCTGGTGAGTTTTGGGCAAAATATGCAGAAAAGAGACTAATGAAAGTCAAAGAAATGTGCAGAAATACATAATAAGAGGGATTTAAAGGTAAAAATATACATAGAGATAGATAAAATTATTAAAGTGCAAGTAAATCAGCATTGCACAGATATTTAGAATAAGAATGCATAAATTGAAATAATGTGACATTGTCAAAGTTTCTTAAAATCTTTTATTTCAAACTTGAAAAGGAGCATTCACGGGAGATTTTTGCAGAGGCAAGTGGGTAGAGTTTGTTATAGGAAATTGTTATGCCCTGCATACCCATCCCTATATTTTTTAGGCAAAATGTTGGGTCTCCCTTTTTCTCTTTTTCTTTTTCCTTCTTTTTTTTTTTTGCCCCCTCTAGGCTTTGCTTCCACGAGGGTTATTTTTCTTTTTATTTTGTCTTCTTTGGCCTTCAAGACCCAGTCCTAGAGTTTGTCTGTTCTTTTGAGCTGTCCAGATCCTGGACTCCAGGATTCTCTGTCGTCATGCCTTCTTTTTTCAGAAGGTGTGGATGCATGGAATCCCCAGGCCCGGAGTCTGAAGGTTTTCTTGTCCCAGAGATTGCGAAAGGAATGCAACATGTTTTACCCTAGCGATGAAATTTTTTTTCACCTATCATTTTCACATTTACCATGATTAAAACACTTAAGGTGATTACTAGAGAGATTAAGCCTATTTAGAGTGATAAAGTACAAAGTGCTTTGGTAATCAACAACGTTCAAGCACCACTAACTAGTGGTGCTTTCACAGTCATTCCAAGGTCAACCAATTGTATAGCACCTTCCGTGCACACCTTCTTGCCTCCCTTTGTGTTTCCAGGTAGGCCTCTTGGCTCTCTTCCTCCTGGTTTTTGTTTTTCTAGCCTCCTTTCTTTTTTTTCGCTTGGTTGTGGTTTTGTTCTTAGTTTTGTTTCCTGTCCCTAGTTTTTCTTTTGGTCGCCTCCCATTGGTGGGTTGGCTCTACCAAAGGGTTGTCCACCCTTTGTGCAGTTTTAATTTAGCTGTAAATATTTTGTAAATTGTTGTAGAATGTTATAAGTACTCATGTATATTGTGTAAACTATGTAATTTCTTGTTTATAGTTGTATATACGTCCATTTTTGTGGTCAGCCTAGGAGTTGTGTTTTAACCCTCGTAGTGCTTCAGCCCTCTGCATATTTGGTGTATATTCTGTATATATCCTTCCATTGTGTCAAGCTCATTGCACTCCATCACATCCAAACCAACTATTGAGCTCATCAGAGAGGTATTCATCATGGCTCAAACTCAGTACCTCGCTAGTTCAAGCCATGGTGAATTTCTCTCTCCTCTATTGTGTCACTTTAATGGTGGGATTAATTTCCCATGAGTGGGCATTCAAATCCCATCCCATCTAGAATTTACTTCCCCTGTGTCATCCCACTTATTACCATTAATGCCATTATGTCGCATGTCACATGGCCATGTGATGACCTAGGTCAGCCAAGTATGGCTCTCTATCGGTCATGTCGACAATGGCTAGTTCTTCCAGACTCCGAGTGCTAAAAGACCCCTAGGTCTTCATCCCATTTTTTCACTTAAACCAATGCCACAGAGCCCTCAGTGTTTACTAGAATCCAACCCACATTGACTTTAGTATTCCAGGATTTCTGATGTGTGCTAACATTTTTGGACAGGTGCAAAATGGTCGTGAATTCCTCAGAGTCCTTAAAATATTATTTTTTATCATATCATGTATTATGGTTCTTTGATCTTGCAGTTTGCAAATAGATTGATCAAGATGACGTGATTGCTCTTCCTAATAGCCTGGAGCTACCAACTACCTCCACTCGGGTAGCTACAAAGACAAAGGCCAAAAATATGCTGGCTAAGCTGCAACTAACCTCCAAGTACCCAAAGGAGGGTGTTCTCATGGGGTCTAGGTTGGACTCCAAGCTCCAAGAAATAATAGATATAGAGCCCAGAATATGAGCTGAAATGCAAGGATTGGTTTAAGCCATTTACAAGTAGAAGGATGACAGAGATGTTATGGCTATCCAGATGGCCACCTCCAAAATTATCAAAGATGTAAATTTTTGTTTCTTGGTGCAGGCATCGGAGCTAATACTCCAACTAGAAATGCTCTACAATGCTTCCACTCTGGTTTTTTTGCTCGCCGATCCCCGGCCACTACACTATCTAGTGACTATCGCCAATCTAGACGCTGCTACTTTCTCTTCAGGGCTAGGGATCCCTCAATTCAAGGGGGTCATGGTTCTCTCACAGTCCACATCATTAAAGGAGTTTGAGGAGGCTTCTCTCCTCTCCCGACAATATCTCAACACCCACTAGTTAAAGTCCCCGAGAAGGGACTATAAAAAGATAAAGTTGGAGATTCCTCATGGGGATTTTAAAGAACCTATCTAGGCCGGAATTATATTTCTATGCAAGCACTTTGGAGAGCCCCATGCCTAGGATTTCCTGGCATGGATGTATTACTTCCTCTACTACATCACCACCCATAGTCAAACTTTCAACTGGGTGGCTATCATCACCAACCATGTGGACACACAGATGAAAGGCATCCTACAGACCTCAAAATTCCACATGACATCTTACGTATTATGAGTGCTTGCCCAAGAAAGACTGGATTTTTAGGGTTTTCATATAATGGGAATTCTTAGGAACAGGTTGGGCTAGTTGACACTATGGGATCACTATCCCCAGAACCAGTGGAAACTTAGTTTCCCAAATTTTTGCAGGGTAAATGATGCCTTCATTTACCAAAATATTTTGACACTTAATCGGGATTTTGGATACCGGTTGTCGCAAGGGACGATGAACCTGGTGAGTACTTATGAGAATTACTTCATTCAATTATAGTGGCACACATATATTCAAGTGACTGACTTTTTTGGGAAACCCTATCTTCTTCCCTGGTATTGCGGGGATATAATCATTCTTTTAGAATTCTACTGGTAGATTTTGGAGCTACACGCCCTCTTCACATTGAAGAAGTTTACCAATTTCCCATTCCTGATCTCTTGTGGGAACTATTCTTGTAGTCTTGCCAAAGCAAAAGAGGTAGACAATGAACTGAAGAGTTTGGGACTAGTGGAATTCCACCATACCAGAAGAAATTTTGATCCACTTGGTAAAATAGCACCAGCACTTCGCCAGGTGTCCCCACCGCATGTAGAAGATATAGAAGATTTTTGGGTGGACTGCCAGGATAGTTTTGATCTCCAGGCTTGCCAAAATTCATGGATTTCTAAAGGCTTGATGAAAGCCCTCAACCTTCAGGGTTTCCTGAAGGGTTTTTCAGATGATGGGCCCCTAGAGGACCCATTGTACAAAGAATAGGGGTTAGATACATTAGACCTCCCTCTGGTGGATTGGAGCACCCTAGAGGATTTGATAATTGAGGGGGTATGTCAACCCATTATATGAAATAGCCATGGGTATTTTGAGCGGGTATGTTTGAAGAGCACCTGAAAAGGACCAATTGTTCGGAGGTTTGCTTTGAAGGACAATAATGCAGCACCAAGTTCTTCACAAAAAGAACAAAAAGATAACTCATCTACCTCTTTTGATATTATTCAATTTTGTGAAGAAACTAAAATTCAAATATCTACTATGGATTATTTGAGATCACACCCTGATCAATGCAATAGATTGTTTGATCATTGCAAAGATGGAGAAAACATTCATGTCAATTCTAATGTTAGTGATAAAAGACAGGTCACTATCAATAAAGAAGATTCAATTGATGATGATTTCTCAATCCCTAGGCTATTTCAAGAATAGGAATCTGTGTTCCATGCTACTGTTTCAGATTTGAAACCAGAACCTTTCTATGTGTCTCTTTTTATAAATGGCAACAGATTAAGTAATTTCATCATAGACTCTGGAGCCTCAGATAATGTAATGCCCGCACCAGTTGCTAAAGCTCTAGGGCTGCCTCTGACCAAAGTCTTTGGTAAATGTTATTCTATGGATGCTAAGCAAGTGCCTTTAATTGGT
>MU226547.1:5680792-5717907 GCA_018584345.1 Thuja plicata | reverse complement strand
AGATTTGGGGTTCCAACAAAATTGATCATGGATAATGCCTCATATTTCTCATCCTCAAAAATCATTGCCTTTTTTTATGATTATGGAATTCAAATAGGACACTCTTCTGATTATTTTCCTCAAGGTAGTGGACAGGCTGAGTCAAGCAATAAAAACTTGATTAATATTTTGAAGAAATTGGTGACTGATAATCAGAAGAACTGGCATAAGAAAATACATGATGCTCTATGGGCAGATAGAACTACTCCAAAGAGGGCTATAGGAATTTCACCTTTTGAGTTGGTATATGGAGTTGAAGCCAACTTTCCATTACCTTTGGAACTTGCTACATGTAAGTTGAAAACTGTCATTGAGCATGATGTTTTTAAAGATGGTTTAGAGAAGAGAATTCTGTATTTGACAAAGTTGCAAGAAGAAAGGGAAGATATGGTTGATAGGATCACTGAACATCATAACCAAGTCAAGAAGCTGTTTGATAAGAAAGCAGGGCCAAGAAAATTCATGGAAGGTGATATGGTGCTGCTGTGGGATAAGAGACGTGAATCTAAAGGAATGCATTCTAAGTTTCAATCCTTGTGGAAAGGTCCATTCCAGATTGTGTAGGTGAATCAAAATAATTCTTTCAGACTGGCATATCCTTCTAGAGAGTCCCTGCCATATTCCTATAATGGGCAGGATTTGAAGCTATACCAGATGCATAATTGAAGAGTAGGTAACCCCTGCGTAGTAGTTAGTTAGGTAGGTATTCTTTTTGTGTCATATTCGGTAGTTGTTTTCTCTTTCTTTGTTTCAAGTTTCCTTTCTCTCCTTCGCTCTCCCTGTATGCATTTTCTCATTATTCTCTTTGGTCTAGACTCCGCAACCCAATGCTTAAGGCACTTGTCTCACCAGAGAAGATGAATTCTTCATGCACTTTGTAGTACATGATCCCCTAGTCAGAGCCAGCTGTTGTCTGACTTTCAGTCACCCTTTTTTTGGCATTATTGGAGTCAGTCTAGTCAGTCTGAGTCTAGGTCTAAGTCTTTCTTAGGTAGGCTATCTTTGTCGGGTTTCCCTTTCATTTCCTTTCCTTCTCTTAGCTGGGCGGGTTGTTCTAAGGTCTTTTCATATTTGGGTAGGTTGTAGATCCCAACCCGGCAAAGAAAATGGTGCTCCAATTGATGATCTTTTTAGCAGATGGAATGATGTTTGGGAGTCATAAGTTTCAGAAATTCAAAATAACTAAGAAAGATTCTTCATGTAACGGAAGTAATAATAGAATCAGCATTGAATCATTCAGGATTCTACTTCATATCATAGTGTGAACAATCCATTTGTGGTAGAGAAATAAAGTTTGCAATTGAATATATCGGGCTAGGTGCAAATTGAAGACTGGTATGTGTCTTTTACGTTTAGCAGAGCCAGATTCATACTCACTACATGCATTTTCCATGATTCATAAAAGTTGATAGTTTTCACTTTTTGAAGGCATGGATCGATTCTTTAAGTCTTCACGATCCCAACAGTGAAAACAACGTGCAATTTGGTGCTAAAATGAGGAAGTTATAAGACGGCGGGTTTCTCAATTTCGGCTACTCCATGGCGGGTTTCGCACCTCTCAGGTGACTTTCCGCAAAGAAGAACATTGCACTGCATGGGTTTCGCACCTCTCAGGTGATTTTCCACAAAGAAGAGCTTTGCACTGTGCGGGTTTCGCACCTCTTTGGTGATTTTCCACAAGCTTAGTTATAATAAGGTGGGCCCAATTTATTAAAAGGAATATTATTATTTTAAGAGATCAAATAAAGCATGTGCTTTAAGTTAAGTAGCCCGCGCACTTTAAAATGACATGTGGAAAGATAGGTAGTGGCTTCTCCATTATGCAGAAATCGCACCTACTAGGTGCGATTCGTGCAAAGAAGGTTTTTCACATATTGTGGGTTCCGCACCTCCCTCATACATTTTCCGCGAAGAGAAGCCAAGTTGCAAATTTCTGCCAAAGAGAAGCTTCAGTCTCATTTTCCGCAAAGAGAAGCCAAGTTGCAAATTTCCGCCAAGGAGAAGCTTCAGTCTCATTTTCCGTGAAGAGAAGCCAAGTTGCAAATTTCTGCAATGGTGAAGCTCTTTTCCAATTTCCCGCAATGGAGAAGCTCTTATCCAATTTTCCACAATGGAAAATCAACTTTGGTATTTTCCGCCGGAAGCATTCAGTTTGGGATTTTTTGCCAATTGCATTAAAGGCCTGAGTTCAAGATAAAGATGAGGATTCTCGATACCATTTGAGGTTGAAATCAAAATCGAATAGCATCAAACATGTGAAAAACATAAGCAGTTATTTGACCCCAAAGCCCAATGGATTTGACTTGACAAATGTCATTAAAGAGAAGATGAAGGATTCAAATTGAAGTGTCATAGTTATGATGTCTTTTCTTATTCCCATGTCAGCGATTGGATTTTCAAATTCTATCATCGAGATGTTCTCTCTTTATGCCCTGTCTTTTTGTATTCTGGAAGTTGAATCGTTTCCAGTAAGCATTGTATGTAAACTCTATAAATACTGTGGAGGAAATCAATGTGAGGGTCAGAAAACTTGTCAAGGAAGCAGGGTGATTCTATTTACAAAGCTGAATTCCTGTTTGTTGTTCCATTTTCATAGTCTATTTGCATGGTGAATAAAAAGAACAGTTATAAGTGAAACTGCTTTTTCTTAATGAATGCCATTTCATATCAAAAATTGTGGTGTGATCAATTCCAGTTGGTCTTTCATTTGTAATTCTTCCTCTATTCACTATTTATTTTAGTTGCATTTCTAAATGGAAAGTACACCTATGTTCTGAGACTGTGATTTCTTCCTGAATTCTATTTCTTGCTAAGAAATTGTGGTAACGGTGATTCCATTTGCCTTTCATTATATAGGTCTCCTTCTATTCACCAAGTAGAACCTGCATTTCATAAAAGAGTAGGATAGAATTAGTTTAGATGTTAAAATCATGTGATGATCTATGATCAACATTCTATTGAAGGTTGTAGATTATCTTCACATTATCCTTGCCTGAATTGTTTGTGTCTACAAGCAATTTGGTTAAATCACACAAGAGATGACCTGGTGATCAGTATAAAAACAAATTCATTGAATATCATACACAGTCAGGGAGCTGTACCTATCAATTCAGAGGGCATTGATAGAAGACATACACTGACCCATTTGTTGGTGGACATCCTTTTGTTCTCTCACCTTGGGTGTATAGAGTCAAAGATTGAAAATTTTAAGAGAGGAAAAACTGTTAACCAACAAGATTGAGGTATGAAAGGAACTGGTTAAGGCCCTAAAAGAGAAATTAATTGTGGCCCAGTATCCTTTGTGCCTATTCAAGGAATTTGTGGTAAGGATGTCACAAGTTGACCCCTTCACCACTGGAACATGCACCTCAAAGGACTATGTCCTCAATAAGTATGATGAGTTCATGGAGTCCCTATATCAGTCTATTGGGGACTGACAAAGGAAGGTTATCAAGATTATCTAAGATGATGCTCTAGGAACATGATGCCATGAAGATAGTAGATGAATTCTAGAATGGGGCCGGAGAAGTTGAAGAGAAACTTGAGGTTGTCTATGGCCAGTGAGATGGCATTAAGGACATAGATGAGGATGGCATAAGCCAAGTTTTAAAAGCATTTAAAAATAGTAAAGGGCAATAAGGTTCTCCAGATTTTGGATATTTTCACAAGTAGGGTACATTTTTAACATTCTTTATTCTTTAAGTGTAAGCTCCTTGATCCCAGAGTCCCAGATCCAGCAGTTTTGTAGTATTTCAATGGCCCATGTCCAAGTTCCCCAGAGCTGACCAATCATTATCAAACTATTAATAAGGGTGTCAGAAAGTAGGTGACCCCAACAAGGCACATTAGCTTGAGGGATGGTTCTGACATGTGGTCTTCCCGAGGCATCGCTCTAGCATAACACTTGGCATATTGAAGACAGTGAGCCATTTTTACATTGATGAGGCATGTAGCCTCAATCCCTGGGGCATCGGATTTCTTCTTTTCTTCCTCTAGCTCTCTTCTTGAGGCCGATTCTTCAATACCTCTTCTCTTGTCTTATTCTTGTGACATGTCAGACCTCTATTATTCTTGAGGTTGTGTGGCATGGTGTAGGTAGTACCAGCCACTGGATATCATATTTTATTGTTGAGTGTAATGTTAGATTAGGTTAACTTTAGGGAAAACATGTGTATAAATAATAAGTCCAACCTCATTTCAAGGGTCGATGAAATTGATGCTTTTGCAGTCCATAGCTATAACACTTTCATCATTTTCATTTCTTATAGTTGCAGAGCTCAATGCTCCTTAGTTCCTAGAATCTCTTGGTAGATAGATGTTCCCTTGGAGCTATTATTGTACTCACCAGTGATGCTGAAAAATCATTAATGAAGAAGGAAGGATTCTCGCAATGCTATTGTTGGTCTTCTGATCTCTAATTTAATACTCTTTTGTGGTGTATGCTTCTTATGTCCCTTTCTCTAATGTTTTAAGTAGATTAACGACCTTCTTTTACCCTTTCTATTGAATATGTATGAACTGATGGTTCTGTATGCATTCAATATTTAGTGTAGCATGTTAGAGCATGGTTGATGTTTTAAATGTATTTTCATAGCTATAGGTAGAATGGAATACTTCTAACCCTGGTGTATCTTTTGAAGTTTCTTTGATAACCCAAATGCTTGCAGGAAACCCTAACTTACTGAAATCCCTAGAGAAGACGAGCCAAGAAAACCATCTATCCCCCCCAAAAAAATAGTCACACTCCCAACTTAGCTCCCGCACTGCCAAGACTTGACTCTCGCATGCTTGAAGGCCTGAAGAATTTATTCCCCAAACAACCTTTATAGGTAAAGTTGGTCAGTACCTAGTGACAACTTACATCTATTGGCAGACTGGTCACAAAGTCCCGTGAATAGAAACTAATGCTAGAAGGAGGGCATGAGCTCGTCCCCTTCTGAGGATTTATACTTTACACCGCATGAGGGTTCCCCAAGCCATATTTTTAGGAATCAGACCTTTAGTGGGATTGGATCTTTTTCACCCATGTTATTTGAAAGAGTCCTTAGATCAACCCTCAATCCTGGAAGGTTTGTTGAACTGGAGCCTCCCACTTGAAAGACGCAGACCCGGAAAGCCAAATAGCCAACTAGCCTTGTTTGGGGATCTACCACATCTCAGAATACCCAAGTCTCCCAGATAATCCCGGGGACTAACACTCAGTCTAGCCAAAATCCAACTCCCCTGATGGCTTCATACTTTGGAAACACCGGGTCCCCAATGGGACAATTTTTGGGTGCCACCAATGATCTTCCCTCGCACCCAGAGAAGATCTTTCCCCAATATGAGCACTTTGGCTCACAAACCAAAAAAGAGCATCTCTAGGCATACAAAGATGCCATGAACTGACACTGGATCCAACATCATGATGTTATGACCTGAATGTTCCCTTTGTCCTTAGGGAAAAATGAGCTAAACTTGTACCTTAACTTGCTGGCCAACTCCATCAATAGTTGGTAGGATATGGAAGACACCTTCCTAGTAGCCTTTTGTGTACATGTGGACCTAGTGTGGTCTCATAGCCAGTTCATCTCCATTAGGAAGGAACCAAACAAACCCCTTGCAACATTTAACCATCGGTTCCAACGTGCCTTGAAGCGGTGCACGGGCCCTTTCATCCCATTCGTAGATGTAACCATCCAAACATATCTTAATTCAATGGACCCTTTTTTTGCACTCCCCTATGGAGAACTACCACCCCCACTGATTGGGATACTCTAGTGAAGGTTTACAACCTAGCCTTGGAGTTGTCCCGATGTCTAAACCAATCTCCCGATAGGATTGGGCAGAGCATGCCTTTCAACATGATACCTGGCAGAACTTCTTATGCCGAGGGATATAACCCCAATTAGGTAGTGGGTACCCTTGTAATGGCCATAAATCCACCACCACCACTGATAGACCAACATGCTCGATACATATACCCATCACAAGTCCAGAAAACACTAGGTCTAGAATTTTTTCCCTGGAACCAGCTACAGCAAACACAACAACCACAGACACAACCATCTGGAGTTCCTTTCTTCCAATCATCCATGGCTAGAGGACTATTGCCCTCAACTCCAAGAACTGCTAATGCCTTTCATGGGAACCAATTGCAACAACTGTCACACTGTGATGCAAATACCTAGTTGTTCGCTGAGGTTGTATCCCTCCAGTGATTATTGTCCCCACTAACTATGGACATGGGACAACTGAAGGCAGGGTCTTTTGCACCCCACAACTATAATTCCCAGAGAGGGAATATCTTCTCCGGCCAGAAAAATACCAATGTTGGAGGAAGGAATTACAACAATGGGCCTCGGCCCAACCAACAACAATGGAATAACAATGCCAATACTAGAGGCCCTCCTCTAAACCAAAACACCACTCAGGGCAGTGTTGGACCTAGCCATTATGCACAACTTGCATAATTATACCCCATGACTAACTGGTGTAGATTGCATGACATTGGCTCTCATTCTAAGGTGAAATGTGTCACCCTAGATAAGGTCATCTTGATCTCCCAGTCAGATAGGAAATAACCTATCAATCCTACACACCCAAAATCACCCACGCAAGAGCCTACTCATAGTGCCTTCACTTGTGAGAGCGTCTTCTTCAAGCTAGATGAGGAAGATGAAGAAGAACCCAGACTATAGGGGTTCTTTGATGAATATATTCTAGCCTTTGAGGCCAATGCCTTCATCAGACCATAGAATCCTTACAACACTCAGAGTTAGGCTGGAAAAGGACCAATTTACATGCCAACACCTCCCAAATATACCCCTCCCTGAGGTAATACAACTAATCACTCCTTCCATCCAAAAGGCCTTGGCTCTAACTAAGCTAAGGACCTGGCCGAGGGAAGCCAACAATTCTCAAGGGGAAGGTTTGACATCACAAAGGCATTAGAACAAACCACCACCTGCATGACCTTGATAGAGGTTTTACTAAACTATCACAAGTAGAGGAAGTCCCTTCTGAAGCTCTTGGGAAACCCATAAGCTGTCAATCACCCACCAAAGATTGTCAATTTTGACAATTCCAACGCAACTATCTTCTGGGGTAATACTAAAGATCCTTCCTTCTTACTAGGTCTCAACATAAAAGGGAGGAACCTACACAATTTATTGGTAGATTCTGATGCTTTGGGAAATTTCATGCCCTTATCTATATGCCAAAAGCTTAGACTACATCCCAGTCCATCCAAAGGCACAATAGTCTAGGTGGACAAAACTACTGTAAAAAATGGTAGGTGGGCTGAAGAACATCTGGATTCAGCTCATCCAAGACCATAGGATAGCAATTATAATCAACATCCAAGTGGTGGACATACGGGAGACCTATGGGATGTTGTTAAGTCAGAATTGGTTCAAGGCACTTAATGGGTATTTCTCCATCGATTTCTCCCACTTGTGGCTCCCCTGGGAGGGAGAATCTTACTAGATCCAGGTAGAAAGTGAGCCTAGGATGAAATAGGCCCTCACCAAAGTCAGGAGGGTAAATTAAGTCCTCTTCTCTAAGACTTCCCCCAGGGTGTACCGACCCCTAGAAATCTTAACATTTGATTTCACCCCCGGGGAGGATCTCATATTTTCTCAAAGAACGTAGGACCTAGATGAAAAACTAAGGTGTGAGGTTAACTCATAGTGTATTGTAGCAACTCCCACCACACTCTTGTCTAGCACATGGTGCCAGGTGCATTATTAGAAACATTAAAAATTAGAGTGTGATACTTGTATTTCTGCTACCACCTGTCAAATCAATACCCTCTGAGAGAAAGAACACAAAGGAAACATGCCTGGACCTAGTAAACCATCCAGCAGCACCCCTGTGGTGCCGCTAGTCCAAGAATCCAAACTACAGACTTCTCCAAAGGAAAACCTCACCCACGTGCTATCAGAGCCAGAGGAAACTCCTCCCAACCTTCCCAAAAACCATCCAAATGCCACTTTTCCCTCCCAACCCCAAACAATGAACAACAACTTGTGGACACTAAAGTTTGATTGGTCTTGATCTAGACAAGGCTATGGGGCAAAAGCGGAATTGATCAACCCATGGGGGAAATACTTCCTTGCATCTTATAGGCTGTAATTTGAGTGCACGAACAATATCACAGAGTACGAGGTCTTGGTCCTTGGACTCCTATTTGAACTAAGGAAATAAATCACCCACCTCTGAGCCCTGGGTGATTCAGAGTTGATTGTTAAATAGGTCTGGAGCCAATGGACATGTCATGATAAAAGGATGGCTACATACCACAACCGAGCATGGAGCCTCATCGAAGATTTTGATGCCTTTGGCATTGAACTCATTCCCTAGAAAATAAACTACATTCCGGATGCCCTTGCCATATCAACCATCACTCTTGAGCAATTGGCTAGCTCCTAACTCTAGAAGTTCTCCATTGAGATGGTCCTCACCCCATCCATTCTAGTCAATGTCACCCACTTTCAAGCCTTCGAGGATGATCAACATATCCTAGTGTTCATGGATAATATTGGTGTTTTTGAGGACTAGATAGTGGAAGAGAGAGATCACAAAGATACTAAGCAGGGTAAAGAAGATGATGGGATCATAGAATTTCCAACTAACACCATCCCTAAGGGGATGGCAGCACTAGAATGTATCTTTGACTTGAATCCTCGGGGCCAGGAGAAGATATCATCGTCCTCAGAGGGAGGAAAATTCAAAAAACTTAACATTGGCCAGCCTGGTGAAGAAAAATTGGTACACATTGGAACCTCCTGCTCCCCAGAGGAGAAGGAGAAGATTTTCATGGTTCTCTAAGAATACATTGATGTAATTGCATGGAGGTATGAGGATCTGAAAACCTATGACACATCCATCATGACCCATACCATGCCATTGAAACCAAATGCTAAACCCTTATGGTAGAAGAAAAGATAGGTAAACCCACTAATCGAGCCTTTTATCCATCATGAGGTTCAAAAACTATTGTCAGCCAAGATTATCTTTCCTATCTGGCACATAACTTAAGTTTCCAACCTTGTCCCTATGCGAAAGAAAAGTAGTGAGATCCACCTTTGTGTGGATTCTCGCAATCTGAACAAGGCATCTAAGAAGGATAATCACCCTCTCCCATCATTGGATGAGGTGTTGCAAATTGTGAATGGGTCAAAAATGATGTCCTTCCTAGATGGATACTCTGGGTATAACCAAGTCATGGTTAAGTATGAAGATAGAGACAAAATGACATTCACCACTAAGTGGGGAATGTTTGCATACTGGAGAATGCCCTTTGCCCTGATCAACACAAGGGCCACATTTCAAAAGGCTATAGAAATTATGTTAGAAGGCCTAGTAAACTTGTGTATAATCATCTACATGGATGATTTTACCATCTTTTCTTGGGATAGGTGTGATCATTCCACCCACCTCGCCCAGATTTGTGAAAGATGTCACCGGTATGGAATATCCCTCAACCCTAAGAAATGTATATTTAGGGTCACTAAAAAGAATCTTCTCAGGCATATTATCTCTGAGAAGGGTATATCCATTGACCCTAAGAGATTTGAAGCACTGCTAAATATACAGATGCCTGACAATAAGAAAGAAATGAGATCTTTCTTTGGAAAGATCAACTTCATCTGACGGTTCATTACTGGATTCACCAAGATAGTGAAACCACTCAATGACATGATGAAGATAGATACAAAGATTGAGTGGAGTCCTGAAGCAAAGTGGGCATTCAACTAGATTAAACAAACAATTGTGGAGACACCAGTCTTGGCTAGTCTGGACTACTCCCTCCCTTTTCACATATACTCCTTTGCTTCACCACATTCTACCATGACAGTTTTTACCCAGAAGGTCAAAGGGGAAGAACGACCAATTTCTTTCATGAGCTCCCCATTTCAGAACACCAAAGTGCAGTATTCACCATTGGAAAAGTAGGCCTTTTCTCTAATTCATGCCATGAAGAAATTCTGACACTACATCCTCTAGAGCAAGGTGCATGATATCATCCCAGACTAGGCTATTAAGTCTCTGCTTCTACAAAGTGAATTGGGTGAACGATGGGGGAAATGGATGACCATCCTCTAGGAGTATGATTTGGAAATGCAACCCATGAAGATAGTTTGAGGCCAGGGACTATGTAGAGCAATGGTAGAAGGAACTGCCGATATCGAATGTAGAACTTACAAAGTGGAGTCCATCACTCAAGATCCTTGGTATACCGACCTGGTATACTTGTTGTTGAATAATAGATGCTTGGAGGGGCTATCCCCAAACAAACATCATGCCTTGCAGCTAAAAAGTGCACACTTCATGATAAAAAAATGGCATGCTTTTTCACTAGAATTATGAAGGGGTATACCTCCGGTGCATTGATAGGGACCAAGCTGTAAAAATGATTGAAGAATTCCATGGGCATTTTGGAATTCAGCATGGCTCAGTTGACGCCACTACCCATCTAATTATTTGGGTTGGATACTATTGGCCCTATATCTTTAAGGATGTCTATACTCACGTTAGGAGATGCCATATTTGCCAAACAGTGGCACATCATGAGCGGAACCTAGCCATGCCTTTGCAGCCAGTCTTTGAAGCTAGACCCTTTGCCCAATGGGCATTTGACTTTATTGTGGAAATCAACCCCAACTCATCTACCAACCACGAGTATATCTTGACTGCTACCAATTATTGCACCTAGTGGTCTAAAGTGATTCCTTGCAAAAATAACATGGCAGACATAGTTATTAAATTCCTTGAAGAAATCATTGTCACCCATTTCGGAATGCCATTTGCCATAGTGTGTGACAATGGTGTGGCATTTTCTTTGGTATAATTACTCAAATGTACCTATGATAGAAAGATCACTTTGAATTTCTCTAGCAACTATTACCCCTAGGGAAATGACATTGCTGAATCAAACAACAAAAATATGTTAGAAGTGATCAAACACCTATTAGAAAAAAACCCCCAAGACTAGCACCAAAAGCTTAGGTTCACCCTCTAGGAAAATCACATCAGAATCAAGGCAGCCCTAGGGACTTCCCCATTTCATCTGGTTTATGGCCAGAATCCAGTATTCCCTATCAACTTACAAATCTTAGTCTTATAGTTCATGCAGGAATTTAGCAACCGGGATAACATTGTGGAGGTTCGACTTCTGAACTTGGTGCGAATGGAGGAATAAAGAGACAAAGCCCATGAACATTTCACACGTCATCAAGCAGTAGTGAAAAGATAGTTTGACTGAAGAGCCTAGTATAAGACCTTTCATATTTCAAACTTGGTTCTCTTGTGGGACAAAGTTTGGGAAAAGTAGGGAAAGCACACTAAGTTTCAATGGCTCTGGCTTAGACCATATCTGATATCTGAGATTTGTGGAGAAAATACTTATCGCCTCAACACTATGACCAGAGAAGCCGTTCCATTTCCTATCAATCGCCAATTTCTCAAGCACTATTTTGAGTAAGGTTGGTGGTAAGTGTATGCCTCTCTTTGTGATTCATGGTTCCAAAGCTTTCCAAAGGAAAGAGTTAGTAGCAAAGGTTTTACAAATGATACAAATTAAGCACACAAGAACTACTAAAATGAATAACTTGAAATGTATCCAATAGAATGTACAACTACAAGAAAGGAAAACAAATAAATGCAAACCCCAAAGTGCTTAAAGCTTCTATTGTCTCTCTCTACTCCTTCTGAAATGTTGTTCTTGATGCTCAATATTGGTGTGGGGAACATCTGTGACTTGATAAGTGTTGAGAATTTACTAATTGAAATGTGTGTGTGATTGAAAGATGGCTTGAATGCTAGAACCAAACTAACATAGTAATGGCGCACGAGAGCTTGAAATCTTGGATCCTTTAAATGGTTATGAAGGGTTTATTATATAGGAATTTGGGATTAAATGAATGGTTGAGATCAATCCTAGAGATAGGGAGATGAAGAGTTGAGATTAAAAGGAACTAGAGAAGCCATTAGTAAACTCCACTTCTTCATTTGGTAAAGAGGAGATAGAGTTTGGTTGACTGAAGAGATAATTGTGAGTTACCTTTTTGAACTGAAGAGGTGGGTGAAGTTACCCATGTGGACTGGAGAGATGGGTGGAGTAACCCATGTGATCTTATTAGAGTTATCTATTTAAAGATAAATGAATATTTAACTTATTTATTTAATTAAAGTTTTCAACATGTGAGATAATTGAATTCTTTTTGATTTACAATTGCTTTATTGAATGAAATTAAATTAATTTAATTAGAAGAATTTAATTAGTAAGTTTAAATATTTGAATTTAAAATATAGGAAATTGAGTTTAATTAATTAATTAATGGTAATTAATGATTAATTAAGGATTAAAAAACCATTAATTAATAGATGAAATTTAGTGTTTTTAATGTAAAGTCACAAGCTTGTCCATTTTTGGGTGTCTACTTTTGCCCCTCTTTGATGCGATGTGATTTGTCGTAGTGTGTTAAAGATTATTTGATTTTGATTCTACCCCAGCTTACCCTGGTGATAGTAGGTGTATTTATGCCCCCTCAACAAATTTGAGCAAAAAGTCACGACATGAGCGTTAATTTGTTGAAACCGCAAATTTTGAATCTGGGTAGTTGACTGATTTGAAAAATGTCTTATAGTGCCCCTGATATTGAGTGTGGAAGTTTCTGAGGATCGGGAAGAAATAATCAGACCTCATGAAATTAGGGTTTTAGAAATCCCCTATAAGTATCCAAGAGGTCCATTCATTTGTCACATTTTGATCTTGGAGCTCTTGATATCTTGGTGAGTTTTGATTTAGTTTTCTCTACTTTTTTCTTCTATTTTCTTGCGATGGCATACCTTCCTGGTGTGACACACATATCCAACCAAGACCAGACCTATCAGAGACTAGCTGGCATAGGACGTCTGGTGATTTTTATCACTTTCTGTGTCATTAGTGCCTTCATTTATTACTTTTAAAATTTGTACTTTTCTACGTTTATTCATGTTGTGCCGCAATCGGCTGTGGTTTTGCTGCAAATGAGGTTTAAATGCCGCAATTGCAAGCTTAGTGCCAAAAATGATAAGTATGCCACACTTGAGTAGTTTGTATGCCACATTTGATTGAAATGTTTCACAATCACATAAGTGTACCACTTTTGTAGGGTTTATTACTGCAATCTCCTGTTTAGAACTGTCTGCCTGATTTCTTTGTCTGATATATATATTATGGCTTTTGATACTTTCATGTATGACTGGTACTAATAGTTGTCTAATTTATTTGTGTGTGTAGTTCACCAGGTGGATTCTTCATTGTCGAGAGTCAAGACCAGTGGGTCTTGTTTACAGGTTCCAGCTCTCAGAGGATGAGAGGTCAGTACTTAGGAACCTAGGATTGTATTAGATTTGCTATATGCCAGAGATCACAACCAATAGGGGTCTGATCTCTTCTCTTGTAGAGCATTGGCATTATGAGACATGCACTTTCTGGTTACCCACTAGTGAGTGTACTATCACATTGGAGGATGTGTACTACATCCTCAAGCTTACGATCTAGGGTGCACTTGTTGGGTATGCCACCCGATCTGGTATTGTTTCTTTGAAAACGCTTTCTGGATTGCCCCGAGATTAGCTTGGGTTTTCTAGTGCTTATGACATCCCATGGTCTAGATTTGGTTTGGGACTGGACAGACTATCTACCTTACTAGGCTGCCTAATTTGTGGTATCTTATGCCCCGATCATTGATAGAATGGATTTTCTATCAGTTTTGGTACTGTGTTTCAAAGTATGGTCAGGGACCATACTATTTATGCTTGGGGGCCATGCATGTTGGCTCACATGCACTTTCATATGTTCAATGCGGCTTACCTTAATGGTAAGTCACTCGGATGTAGTGCAAACCTCCTTCAGATATGGGCATGGGAGCACATAGTTGTTTTCCACCTTGTTGGTACACATTCTTTGCCACTCGACACACCTTATGTGTATATGTACGATGGAGCCATTGTGCAGACCCACATGGGTCATTTGACATATTGGTACCAGCAGCTAGATATGATTCCTTACTTCATATGGAGGCCCTATAGAGATTACCCTATTTGGGATGGAGAGGAAATCCATCTTCCCTTATGCCATCAGTAGAGATATGTGATTGGATGTGTTACTAACCATGTTCATATTATTGACTTTCACAACACCACCAGGGTGTTGCGTCAGTTCATTGAGCGGTAGGACATGTTCGATTCTTATGCTTACTTTTCTCATAGGTCGAGAGACTCTGTCATTTGGGGTGGTGTAGTATCACTTGATGTTGCCCCTACTGAGTTTGTAGGTTTACTTCCTATTGCATGGACATGGCGTTTGGCTACTGAACATGTAGGTTTGTCTTGTTTTCTGATTGTTTATGTAGTTTCCTTACTACTTTTTGATACTTGGTTATTTGCTTTATTATACCCTTGTCTTTCTCTGCTATGGTACTGATACTCGAATTTAATCTTTTGTAGGCACCACACCATAGTATGATTCTCATTAGGTGTAGGCCTAGCCAGTTGTACTGACAGATGTATCTCGTCCTATTGCTAGGACTATTATGAGGAGGGCCCAATGGGTATGATGAGGTAGGGGAGGTCGGGATGGAGGGAGGGATGGTGGTTGAGCTAGAGATAGATTTGGGGTTCAGGATGGTGGTAGGGATGGGGGAAAGATTGAGGATTGGGGAGGGGAGATGATCCTTGTCCTGGGGGTGGAGTGAGGACTAGAGGTGGTCAGACTAGTATTACGAGAGTTGGTTTGAGCACTATTTTAGAGGACGAGGAGGTTATGGAGGAGGAGGCACCCCAGTTGGTGCATAGAGTACACTAGTGCACTGGTGTTGTTTTGGATCTGAGAGAGGAGGACAGGATAGTGATTAAGGATGTGGATGTTGAGATTGGTGATATAGATGTGGAGGCTCTAGATGAGTAGAGTGCAAAGATTGGTTCCTTGAATGGTATTGGTAGTACTGGCAGTAGTACCAGTGAGGGTTTAGAGAGTGATGATGACTCCTGGGTGGTGAGGGGGAGGGGAGATGAGGGTTTTTGAGATAGGGCTAAGGAGGGATATATGGATGTGGATATGGGAGGTATGGAGGTAGATCCCTTAGAGTTGGAGCAGCTCACCCAGCAGGTACATGATCTTCAGGCCAGGCTTGCTTCTATCGATGCCCATTCTTCAGCATTGGAGGCCCAGGCTACAGTGACTGGGTGTAGAGAGTGACAGGCTTGAGCAGAGATTCAGTCATTTATTGACAGTGTACAAGATGCCTCTCACTAAGATTTCCTTGATCGATACTATAGATATGGGCATGATTCCCAGAGAGAGATCGAGTACTAGAGGCGCCATTATGAGGGTGCAGTTCCTGTAGAGCAGAGGGTGCCTAGTTACACAGCTTCACAGAGATCAAGCAGGGCCCAATAATCATAGATCAGCGGTATTGGAGCTCCTATTTCATCACAAAGACCAGCTTCTGATATGCCACCCCCTCATCCACCTCCTGGCGAGGGTGGGACTAGCACATGTTGATCCCATTTATGTATTATGTACCATTTTTGTAGTGATGTCATTTGATATACTCTAAGTACTATCCATTTTTGTATCCCGACACACTGATATTTATTTATATATATGTTGATTACCTTCCTTTGTTCAAACTTGCAACCATGCATTGTACTCAGATAGTTTGATTTATATGAGATGCAGCTAGTGTGTTTGATATGATGTGCATTGTTTAACTTGCTATATGTATGATTCTACATGATTTGGTGGTTTAGATGATGAGATGTATATGCAATTGATTCTATTATGCAGACTCGTAGATTGGTGATTTACTTTTCCTATGATACTGACATGTTCATGCATGATGGTGAAAATGAAATGCATGTTTATATGAGATGCTTATGGATGCATGTGATTTATGATTTACCATGTATGCAACTACTATGTTTTTTTCATTTTATGATGCAATTAAATAGAATGAATGCAATCTATCATGCACAAAATATCTAAGTAATGCATGTGTTAACTAGAAAGAAGTTAGTTTGGATAGATGTTCTTTAAGATTGATCTAATAGAATGGAATGATACAAAGGATTTTTTTTTTTGATAGATATGAATTGATAGAAATGATAAGTATCCCAAGTCGCTGCCCCTCTTTCCAATATTGTCATGATTGCATCTTTTTTTTTTGTATTTTTAGAAATTTTGAAGAGAGTCCAATGTATCCAGATCACATACCACCTGGATACCGCCATGACCTCTTTATAGCAGAAGGAGTAGAGAGATTTAATAGAAAGAGAACCTAGTGCACCCAAATATTGACCATCTAGGTTCAAACTATGTTCCATGTTTGAAAAGAAAGACAACCAAAAGCACCCAAATATTGACAATCTGGATACCGCTTTGTCCTCTAAATTAACTAAAGCAAAGAAACCAAGATATAACTCCTAGGCACCCAAAGTCCATCTGGATAACATTGTGAGCTCTTGATTCCAAAAAATGGAAAGCCAAAGCAAACAAGATAGAACTCCTACGCCCCTAGAGTCCATCTGGATGGCATCATGAGCTCTTGATTGCAACATAAAGGGAAAGACCATAGAAACCAAGATAGAACTCCAACATACTCAGAGTCTATCTGAATAGCACTGCAAACTCTTGATTCTATAAACCAAACAAGAAAACAAAAGAGAAGGAATATCCAATCCTTTCCCAAGGTTAAGCTCAGATCGTGGAACTGTGCGGCTACTAGATAAGTGACAGTGCCTACCACATTTATCCTAAACTATCATGGCCCTGAAATCTAAGTGAACATCCAACAAACATCAATCAAAGAAAATAAGAAATGATCTATCATAGTTACTCTCCTCATATGGTGGATCCTAGAGTAGCGTAACCGACTGACTAACCTATTCAACATTTTTGGATGGTTCCTTGATGCAGTTAGATTCTCTTGATTGGCTCGACTCTTTGGATAGGCTTGATTGCTTGAGTGTGTCTGGTTTCAGTAATAGATTAGTCATATAAGACCAACCTATCTGGTTTGACCGTATCCATCACTGTGTAAGATGATTAATAGGATTGATTGATTGAGTGTGATCATTTTGGCAGCTGATCAAGTTGTGTCAGATGGGCCCAATGTTGATTCACAAAGCTCATGATTGTGACAATTTGATAGTTTGTCTTGGTCACCAGTTGCTTGATGATTGATTTGATAGATTGATAAAGTTATGTCAGATGAGCCCAATGCTGATTTGTAAAGCTCATAATTGTGACATTGATTGACATGGTGTGATCGCCCTTTGCTCTCTTAATAACCGAGTTGGTTTTATCATTTGGGATTTTACAATTTTTTTATTGTTTCTAATGAAGATTGATTTTCTCAGAACATTTTGATATTTTTTAGGATTTTTGATGAGTTTTTTTATTTTAAGGATTTTTTTAGGACATTTAGAATTGCCCCCTAGTCTGGTGAACCAATATTAGCCATGTGTAAGTTCTTGGTGCTCAAAGGTGAGTGTGCTTCTAGATATAGCTTGGGTAGTTAGTCTTGCATTTAAAATGTGCTTAAGCTTTTGATCTTGGAGTTCATTGATGGTGAAGCTGTATTTGAAAACTTGGCACTTGTTTGCCAAGTTTTCACCAAGGTACCTACTTAATAGCGCCTAATTTCCAGGTTTTCACTGAGAGAGCAATTTTGTTTCTCTTCACTTTTTTTTCTTTTTTGATTTTTTTTGTCACCAAGGCACCTGATTGCTAGGTTTTCACCAAGGTAACATATTCTATTTTCTAATTTTTTTGGTATTTTTTGGATATGTTGATAGGTGCCTTAACCATAGAATCCTCAAGGGTAGAACCTCTTGAGGTGTATGTTGTTGATGTATCTGGGGATCTGATCTCCTTCTGGTGTTGCCAGTGTGAATGCCCCACTCTGAGTAGAGCTAACAATGACAAATGGTCCTAGACAATAAGGCTCAAACTTTCTGGGTTTGACTTGCTCTGCTTGGTTCTTTTGATTTTCCATGAGGACAAGGTCTCCTACCTCAAATTTTTGTGGCTTCACATTCTTGTGATAGTTTCTTCTAAGGCAATTTTGATAGCCTTGTAATTGATTGAAGGCATGCTATCTTCTTTCATCTAGTAACTCCAGTTCACTGAGCCTTGCTACTCTGTAGTCTTCATCTGAAACTAGGTTATTTAATGATATCCTTAGGGATGGGATTTCCACTTTGAGGGGAAATAGCACCTTTGATCTATATACTAGGGAGAAAGGAGTGGCTCTTGTAGGTGCTCTCACACTAGTTCTGTATGCCCATAATGCGGGAATAAGTCATAAATGCCATTCTCACCCTGATTTGTTCACTATTTTCTTCAAGATTTTCAAGATTGTCTTGTTTTTAGCTTTGGCTTGGCCATTCCCTTGAGGATAATAAAATGAGGAGAACCCTTGCTTGATATGGAATTGTTTGCATAGCTCTTCAACATCCTTGTTTTGGAAAGGTGTACCATGATCTATCAGGATAGTTTGAGGGATCTTGTATCAATAGATAATGTGGTTAAGTATGAACATTGCTATTTTCTTTCCAGTTATGTAAGTGAGGGGAATTGCTGCCACCCACTTAGTGAAGTACTTTGTCACTGCTATGATGTATCTGTGTCCATTTGCTAAAGAAGGTGTAATCTTTCCCACTAGGTCAAATCCCACATGGAAAATGGCAATGATGATGTGATAGGATTTAGTTCCTGGGCTGGTGCATGGATGAGGACTCCATGAATCTGACACTATCTACACCTTTGTGTATGTTTGTGTGCATCTATCTCTATTGTGGGCCAATAGTATCCCATGCGGATGATATTTTTAGCTAAGTTGTTGCCACCTCTGTGGGTTCCACAAATTCCTTCATGTACCTCGTACAAAGCTTTCTAGGATTCTATGGAAGTGAGACATCGTAGTAGGGTTCCATCTAGACTTCGTCTATATAAAGTAGTTGAGAGGATGGTATACCTAGAGGCTTGGCGGATGAGGGACTTTCTCTGGTTCCTAGACAAGTTGGGAGGTAAGACACTATTTTGGAGGTAGTTATAGACATCTTGGTACCATTGGTTTTTAGGACCAACAAGGATACATGCTAATTCTATGATAGATGCTTGATGTGATGGAACCAAGAGTTTCTCTACTAGAAACTGGAATCTTGTTTTGTTACCTGGCATATCAATCAATGATGTTATGGTAGCCATCACATCTACAGCTTTATTTTGAGCTCATGGGACTTGCTCAAAGAAGATGTAATGGAACTTGGTACCTAGAGTTTCCATCTATGCTCTTTATGGTATGAGCTTCTCATCTTTGGTCATATAATCATTGTTGAATTTACTGATGATCAACTACGAGTCTCCAAAGACCTTAATGTTCTAGATTCTCCATTGAATTGTTATCTTTAGACTGATGACTAGTGCTTCATATTCTGCTATATTTTTTGTGTATGGGGAGTTGAGTCTTAAAGACTTAAGAATTGTAGCATGATCTAGAGTGATAAGCACTATCCCTGCCCCCACACCATGGTTCGTGCACAACCCATCAAAATAGAGTTTCCATACCTCGATCGCTGGTTTTAATGTCATAATAGATTTGTTAGGAAAGTTAGAAATAATAGGTTGATGGTCTTTAATGGGTGCCTCTGCTAGTTGATCCATGGTCACTTGCCCTTTGATGGCCTTTTTGTCTATGTACTCAATGTCAATCTCACTTAAGATCATTACCCACTTTGCAAGTCATCTGGTGAGCACTAGTTTTCTTAGGAGGTACTTTAAAGGATCAATATGTGTGATCAACTTTGTTTGGTGACTCAACATATAATGTCTCAACTTCTGGGAAGCGAAGAAAACTGCAAGGAATGACTTTTCAATTTGCATATAGTTGAGCTCATATCCTGCCAATGTTCTTCTTAGATAGTAGATGACCCTTTCTTTACCTGTGTCATCATGTTGTGCTAGGTTTACTCCGAATGTTGATTCCATTGCTAAGATATACAAAAGAAATGGTCTACCTTGGACTGGTGGCACCAATATAGGAGACTTGAGGAGGTAGTCCTTGAATATTTGGGATGCTTGTTCGCATTGCTCGGTCCATATTAATTTGATGTCTTTGTGTAGTAGATATTGGAATGGGTGACACTTGTCTACTACCTAAGCTATGAAGTTCCTGATTGATTGGAGTATTCCATGTAACCCTCTTAGTTTCCTTAGGTTCGATGGTGGAGGCATGTCCAATATTGCTTTGACTTTCTCTGGGTCAACTTTGATGCCTCTATGTGACACTATGAACCCCAGTAGCTTTCCTACTATGACACCAAATGCACATTTCTTTGGGTTTAGATGGACCTTGAATTCCTACATTCTGTCAAAGACTGGTCCCAATACTAGTAGATGATCCTTGCGAAGAATTGACTTGGCTAGTATATCGTCTACATAGTCTTCCATTATTTTGTGGATGAGATCATGAAATATAGATTTCATACTCCTTTGATATGTTGCTCCGGCATTCTTTAGACCAAATGGCATGACATTCCAACAATATGTCCCCCAAGGACATGTGAAAGCTATTTTGTGTTGGTCCTTTGGTGTGATCCTTATCTTATTGTACCTAGAAAATCCATCCATGAGTAATAGCATTTGATGTCCAGTGGTTAGATCTACTATCATGTCAATGTTAGGTAAAGGAAAATCATCCTTGGGACAAGCCATGTTGAGATCTCTGAAGTCTATGCAAATCCATATCTAACCACTGTGCTTTGTGGCTGGTACCAAGTTAGATATCCAGTCTGCGTATGGTATAGGTCTTATGAACTTAGCATCCTGGAGTTTCTTCAATTCAGCCTTGACTAGCAATGCAACATGGGGATGCATCTTTCTCATCTTCTACTTGATAGGTTTGGTATTTGGTAGAAATGGGAGATGGTGTAGTACTATCTCTAGATCTAACCCCAGTATATCTGAGTATGACCATGCAAAATTGATCATCCTTGCTTTAAAGAAGCTGATAAATTGTTTTCTCTCCTTAGGGGTGAGTGATTTTTCCAAGTATATGTTCTTTGGGTTCTTGTCATCTTCCAAATTGACTTCCTCTATTTATTCTTCTAGTAATGCCAATTACTCCTCTGTCAAGAGGAGGAGTTCCTTCTTTCCATCTTCTAGCGCCTCAGTGAGGTTTTCACTAGAAGATATGTCTTTTTTTAGCTTTTTATCATTATTTTGTTCTTTTTTCTTTTGTGGACTGAAAAGAGGAGCTGCCTCCCTAAAATATGTCACTTTGTCAAGGTCAATGGATAAGCTTGCCTTGTGGTCTCCTGATGGAATGCCTTCCCTAAGTCCCATGAAATCAGTAATAGCCTCATCATTCTCGAAGACATCTAAATCAGGGGGTCCTTGTTGATCCCACTCTATTAGCTTTGGGTGAACAAGAAAGATACTTTCATGGCTATTTGACTCTAGTTGATTGAAAGGGACTATAGATATGGTTCCTACAAAACTGGACTATGATGTGGATGCACCACTTAAGGTTTGATAAATGACATGCTTATCTATGCAGGGTTGTTTAGCAATGGACAGTTGATCAAATAAGTCTTCTAGGTTTATGATAGTGTTTGATCGAGGGGAATAATATAGGATTGATGGTTCAGAGTCATGAAAGGATCTCAACTCATAATCGTGGGAGTCAGTCTCAATAGAACACTCATCAGATGTCTCACTTCCTTCATTATCATTGATTGCTATGTGGAGGTCTATTTGGGTTTGTGTGGTTCCCTCTTTGGTGGGAAACAACTATGCTAATATGTTGCTTATGAAGACATGTTCTATGTTGTTCCCCCAGTGCCTCTCTGCTATTTGTTCTTGATCAACTTGGATGTCTTGTATTATAGGACCAGTTCTTTATTGTCCATAGCCCAACCCTCTCTTGTTTCTCTGGGTTGGTGGGAGAGACAATTCCATTATTCCTTGTTGTCTTG
The DNA here is from genome assembly GCA_018584345.1 of Thuja plicata. NCBI lineage: Eukaryota > Viridiplantae > Streptophyta > Pinopsida > Cupressales > Cupressaceae > Thuja > Thuja plicata. Next base: position 5,695,857 of record MU226547.1, on the reverse strand, counting down.
CCCCTATTCTGGTTGTACCATCATAGCCAAATCTTTGTAACATTGTGTAACCATTACCATTGTTTGATAGGGGTAGGGTTTGTTAGATTGTCTCTTGTGGGTCTTGGTATAACCATGTACTGATATCTTGTTCAAATGGATTTTCTTCTGCTATGTCTCCCCATCTAATGAAGGTTGTGGGCGGACATCTGAATAGAATAGGCTACGGAGTGTTTGTTGTAATAACAGGTTGTGCCATGCCATAAGTTCTTGGTCTCTAAGGCATGTGCATGATGGTGAAAGCCTCTTCATATCTGTACTCACCACAACCTTTGTCAATGATGGATATTTTTCCCACTTTCTGTGTGACATCCTTAGGATTTGAATCTAAAGAGGAGAGAATACTTATGTCTTGGTTAATGAATATCTTTCCTACTGTCCATGTGACATCCTTGGGATTTGAATCTGAAGAAGTTGGGATGCTTGCATCTTGGTTTGAGGGTACCTAGTTATTAGTGCTGATTTGGATAGCATTACAGTATTAGAAAGGATTGGGATCTCCCTCTATGATGATTTCCTCTCCTTGGTGTGGGAACTTGATGCATTGATGGTACATTGAAGGTGCGGCTTGCATTTCATGTATTCAGGTTCTCCCTAGTAGCATGTTGTATCCCAACTCTAGGTTTAGGATTTGAAAGGGAGTGTTTTTTTACCACTAGACCGATACAGACAGGTAGAATGATAATACCTTTAGAGGACCTTTCCTCTTCATCATAAGCTCTGATATTTATTCTCCTTGTGACATCAATTCTTAATTCTGAATAGCCCAGTAGCTTGATTAACTTTAGAGTACAGATGTTTAACCTAGCTCCACCATCAACAAGGACCCTACAAATAGCACTTTTTTTGACCTAGACAAGTAAGTGCAAAGGATCATTATGCAAGGGTTTATGCAGTGACACATCACAGTTTGTGAATGTGGCATGTTTGTTAGAAGCTATATAGTTAACCATCATTTGGAATCTCTTGTGTTTTATGTCCCTTGGGACAGGTGCATTTTGAAGGGCTTGGTCAAGTGCCAATTTATGCTGTGGAGATATGCGCAAAAGGTCAAACATGGAGATCTGGGCAGGTGTGCGCTGTAGTTGACCCACTATGCTTGGCTGTGGATCTGAGTTTGCTTTTGGATTGGCATATATAGTAGATGAGGATGGTACTCCTTGCAAGACAACTTTGGCGTGATGCATTGTTACAGCATATTTTTTACCTTGGTCTTTGATAGTAATAGTAGCCACATGGATATCTAAAGGATTGAGGCAATTGATAACATTATCACTGTTGGCACATGTATAGTTAACTTGTTTTGCTTGTCCACTAGACCTAGAGGCTTTTCCCTTGTTGTGATCATGAAAGGTATCATTGAAGATAGTGTGATCAATTGTGCCTTTGGTTTGGGTATTTGTAACATCGATGGCCCTTGTGTCAATCAGGTCTTGGATAGCATGTTTCAACTGGTAACAGTTAGATGTTTTATGCCCTTTCACCTGATGAAACTTGCAGAAGTCCTTGTCGTTATACCACCTTGGTTTGTTTTCATCCTATTCAAAGTCCCTAATTTTCAGGAGAGTGATAGTGTTTGATTGTATCCACTTGCATAAAGTTGATTCTATCGTCTCTCCTAATGGTGTGAAATCTCATTGCTAGAATTGAAATCGTGGTCTGCGTTTATTCTATTGTTGACTGTTTGACACAATGGCTACTTGTACTGGGGGAGGTTGGTTTTGGGTGTATGCTTCTTGAGTGGGCCCTATGGTTTTTTGGTTGGCCACAGGTGCGCCTTGCAGTGACACCCTGGGTTGTGCATAGTTGACTATCTTCACATCAATGACACCATCGCTAGTGACATTCTTGTTTTTGTTCCACCACTTAGCTTTGTCCATTGAATTTTTGTTTGTATTTGTTTGTGTTGGATATGCAAGGATTCCTCATTTGACTAATTTTTTCTCACAATGAACTCCTTGTTCGATGAGTTGTATGAGGTTCAAAGCTAACTGTAGTTCTATTATGAATGACATGTCTGGAATTAGATTGTCAACAAACATGACTATTAGGTCTTGTCCGGGCACATCATATGTTATGTGGTTTTCCATATTCCTCCATCTCTATAGGAACTTCACAAAAGACTCTCCATCCTTATGTTTGATATTGCAAAGGTCCTTGATGCTGACCTTGTGCTCGATGTTATGATGGAAGTGAGCTATGAAATTTTCAGCTAGTTCACCCCAAGACTGGATGCCATGAGGTAAATGCAAGAACCATTCCATTGCTGGTCCGGCCAAGCTTTGTGGTAACAGTCACATTAAATATGTCTCATCACGGGCGACTTTGACACAACTAGCAAAAAGCTCTTGGATATGTTCAATAAGGTTAGTATTGCCCCTATATTTGTCAAATTTCGGTACCGAGAAGTGATTTGGAAATGGAGACATGTGGAGAGAATGGTTAAAGGGGTATGAGTATAAATCCTCTATGGTGTAGGATTTAGTTTGCCCCTAATTTTGCATATCCATCATTTGGTTTTGAAGGGTTTGCATTTGTTGCATTAACATGTCCGTTTGATATTGAGGTTGGTGTGTGAGGATGTTCCTCTATGTTGTAGTGGGTATGAGGCTGTGCCTCTGTGTCCCTTGAGTAGGAACATAAGATTTAATCCTGGGGACTTGTTATTTATTTCCCACCGATTGATTTGGAAATGGGGGCACATGAGTAGCCCATGGTGGGTTTTGATGTGTTTGATTTTGTGATTGAAACTGGGGTTGATACTGCTGGGTTTGATATTGCTACTGCTGAGGTTGGGGTTGCAGTTGGGGTTGCTATTGCTAAGGTTGGTATTGAGGAAACTAAAGTTGGGGTTTCTGTTGCGGGGGTTGGTTTTGAGGCAATTGAAGCTATGGTTGCTATTGCAGGGGTTGGAATTGAGGCAACTGAAGTTGGGTTTTCTGTTGCAAGGGTTGGTTATGAGGCAACTGAAGCTGGGGTTGTTGTTGCAGAGGTTGGATTGATGTCAGAATGGGAAAAGGTGTAGCCTTGGGCAGGCATTGACTATAATTTGTACCTATAGAGATGGATCCCTATGGGCATGAGGTGTTAATCCCAAGACTAGTATGAATTGGCTGCAGCAGCGGCATAGTTTCAGAATAGTTGGTGTTTGGTGTAGCTTGAGAGCTTGATTGTCCCAGCCATGTGACTGAAGGTGGGAGCATACTAGTAACCACGGGTGTCCTCAGTTGCAATCCTATCATGCTTTGAGTGGAAGATGTGCTAGCCTAGTTTGTGGGTATTGTCTGTGTCAATGTGGGCAATACCAATGGTGGGAAGATTTGAGAGACAATAGGTAGTATCTGAGGAGGCTGAGTAGTGTTTTGACCTACAAAAGGGTTTTTAGGCCATATGGTTGATACACTGAATTCAGTGGGGAGTTTGACTCCCTTCTTTATTAGCATGGCAAAGAAGCATTCAGGATTCCTCTCTACAAAAATGTCAACTACTTGTGTGGAATAAGCATCTTGCTCTATATCCTCTAGTTCCTCTTCTGTGACATTTTGGAAAAGAGCTACCCCATGGGGTTGTTCAATGAACAGAGTAGAACTAGTGTTTACAAAAGGATCGTTCTCTTGCTCTATTTCCCAAGCAGGGAATCTTTTGATATATGACTCATCAGGTTGTATTCTAGCCTTTGACCTTGTGTAAGGCCCTCCATGAGGTGTTTGAGACATAGAGTGGTCTAGATTTTGTAACTAAAACAAGTGATATAAAGAAAACAAGGAAGAAAAATCATTTCTAAGGAATTCTGAGTTATGTTTTGGACAAGGGTAATTCTAAGGACAAATTTTGATATATCTTGATCTCAAAGTGGTGATGATGTAAAAAGATAAGATTTTTTGACCTTTGCCTTGGACAAAGTCACTTTGATAAGGACGATGATGTTTGATATGATGAGATCAAGGTATTTTGAGTATGAGCTTTTGAACTAACAATGTTTTTGACAATAATCATGCTTTTCAGAGAAGGGATGATCTTTAATGTTTAGAGATTCACACAATTTTCTTTGCATTTTCCTGGGATAGACACTAGTTTTTGACACCAAATGAAGAGTTCTTTCAAGGATTTTAGGTCAAAATAGGAATAAATTATCTCTGATCAAGTGCGGAAAAACTCCATTGATTGTGGCAAAGTGTATGGTCAATTGCGATACATTATCACCAATTGTGGTAATAAACAAGATGATTGTGGCAATAAATAAGTTAACTATGTCAGACTTCCTTCAATTGCGGCACAATGCAGGCAATTGTGATAAATGAGAAATAGTCTCAAAAAGACTAAAAGATGGGTATCACTGCTTAACAATTTTGATATTTTGGGAACAAAGCTTTTGATTTGCAAGATAGTTGACGTTGACTACCCTAGACTTTAAAACATTTAACTCATTTTGACAGTTTTGATATTTTGTTTTGCATTTTTAGAAACTGATCAAAGAAATAAGCATGAAAGACACTGTGTTTTGAAGAATGAAGACTAATAATGTGTATGTTCTACAACTTTTTCAAGTTGCAAGGTTATCACGAGGTCTCAACAATGAACAGTCAGATTAAAGTAGGGAAATGGCTTTAGAATACAATGTTATAGGCCCAATGCTTGAATGTTCATTAGCTCACACAACAATTGTCACACTACTAGGACACGAAGGTCCACGACGTAGGTGCCCGTGTTTTTTTCCATTTCTAGGTATTGTTGCCATGGAGTAAAGATCACTTTCACTACATAAATACCGTGGGACACATATGTTGGGAATCTTGGGGGGAAATTTTGCAACCCCTTGCACTATAATAAGGTACCTGTTCAGAGGTAAATCAGGTTGGCCTCTAATTAATCAAGGTTGTAGTAAGGGTTCATGGTCTCTCTAATCAGTTTGTATGTGTGTGACTCACTTAAGAGCCTAGCTGATCACGCTGGCTCCTTAGGGATATTCACCCGATCTAGACTATCACCAACATACCTCGCACGAGCTTTGCTACATAAGATGGAACTTTGGTTCATGCCTTATTTATATATTGATCGGAAGGATTACCAATTTAAGGTCGTTCTCCAAGGAAGAAGCACATTCCCTAGATAGGCCTTTCTAAAAAGTATAAAGGTTTCTAATTTTAAGCATAAGTGTTCAATTTTAAGCCCAAAAGTAGGTGTTGATTGCTTGTTCAATTTTAATGCACCAATTTGAGAGATTTTTTGCCTTGTTCAATTTTAGTCCCCACGTCAATTTTAAGCCCAAATATGAAATGTGAAGTGTGAGATGTTTGACAAACACTGTTGTTTTTAAACCCAAATTGACAAGTGAATTCATTTTAGTTTTCTTCGTTTAAACAAGTTAGTATCAAAAAGGATCTTTTGAATAATGAGAGTATATGTAACTTTGAAACAATGAATGATACTCACCAACAAATTACCCTTCCTATTTGTGGGAACTCGTCATCCTACAAAAAAATAAAGAAAGTATCAGATCTTTAGATTGCAAGATAAAGAATTTTGGCCTAGATGCGCAATTTTGCAGGTGATTGCGGTAATGCCCAGGAAATTACGGTAAATAATAGGCGATTGCGGCCTAAAAATAAATAACTATCAATTGCAGTAAATAATAGGTGATTGCGGTAAATAACAATCAATTGTGGTCTGGATCGGTCAATTACGGTTTGGATCTGTCAATTGTGGCAAACTGTAGAAAAGACAGAGACCCAGAAGATGACAGAAAATAAATGTGGAAGCCTATAATCAATTGTGATATTAAACTAGTCAATTGTGGCACAATTTCATCGATTGCGACAAAATACCAGCAATTGTGAAATAACATAGATATAAAAAAAAATATAGATTTTCAGATTTGCGACTGTACAACCGTGGTAGATCAATTCTACTTGTCATCTACAAGAGATATTCAAGCTATTTGCTTCATATCAGGTTCACCAAAATGTATGCCTCTCTTCATGATTCATGGTTCCCAAGCTTTCCAAAGGCAAGGGTTAGTAGAAAAGGTTTTACAAGTGATACAAATTAAGCACACAAGAACTACTAAAATGAATAACTTGAAACGTATCCAATAGAATGTACAAGCACAAGAAAGGAAAACAAATAAATGCAAACCCCAAAGCACTTAAAGCTTCTATTGTCTCTCTCTACTCCTTTTGAAATGTTGTTCTTGATGCTCAATATTGGTGTGGGCAATGTCTGTGACTTGAGAAGTGTCGAGAATTTACTAATTGAAATGTGTGTATGATCGTAAGATGGCTTGAATGCTAGAACCAAACTGACATTGTAATGGCACACAAGAGCTTGAAATATTGGATCCTTCAAATGGTTATGAAGGGTTTATTATATAGGAATTTGAGATGAAATGAATGGTTGAGATCAACCCCAGAGATAGGGAGATGAATGGTTGAGATTAAAAGGAACTGGAGAAGCCATCAGTAAACTCCACCGCTTCATTTGGTAAAGAGGAGATAGAGTTTGGTTGACTGAAGAGATAATTGTGAGTTACCTTTTTGAACTGAAGAGGTGGGTGAAGTTACCCATGTGGACTGGAGAGATGGGTGGAGTAACCCATGTGATCTGATTGAAGTTATCTCTTTGAAGATAAATGAATATTTAACTCATTTATTTAATTAAAGTTTTCAACATGTGAGATAATTGAATTCTTTTTTATTTACAATTGCTTTATTGAATGAAATTAAATTAATTTAATTAGAAGAATTTAATTAGTAAGTTTAAATATTTGAATTCAAACTATAGGAAGTTGAGCTTAATTAATTAATTAATGGTAATATCTTTCCCAGTGCTTCATTTTGAGTGCCTTTTCCTTGTAAATAGTTTTTGTTGGCCGTCCTCTAGGATAGCCTTTTCTTTTCATGTTTTCATTTGTTTTTTGTTTCCCTTTATTTTCTGGGTTCCCAGCGTGTTGTCTTCTCTTTGTAGATAGGTATGCTTCACATAACATCTAGTCCTTCGAATGATACCTTGTGCATTTTGGTGAATTTGGAATCTATTGTTAGCATGGTGGAATTTGTCCACACTCCGGATTTATTTTGTAAGTATGGTAAAAGGTTATGGTCAATATTCATCATATTCACATCTTGATAGTCCAGACATCAATTAACAAAATCTAAGAAACAAGTAATCAGACACCTTGAGGGTAGATCATTTTCACTGGTTGTTAACCAAGTCTGAAAATCATTAAAATATCCTAGGTCCAGAACATTATATCCTATTTAGTAATTTAAATGTGGATGGAAAGGTGAAAGAAGTACCACCATTAAAATTATCTAAGCTTAAGGTTCTCGATGAAAGAAGTACCACCTTTCTATCCCAAAAAGAAATGAAAAAAGAAAAGAACTAAAGAGTAGGGAATTCTGGTATCTAGGCGAAATTTTCAAGATATGACGGCTTTAGTTTGATGTACTTAGTGCCTCGTCTATTCTTTTCTTGGAGGTTATCAGCTTGGTTTTCTTCCAAAGCACACACTTCATAGCTGATGAAAGACCGAAAGACTGAATCAATGATGAGTCTGATTTTCCTAGACGCCTCACTCTTTGCAAGAAGAATGCTCCAGGTAAAGATTATTTCTAGTTTTTTTTACTAGAGATTTTGAAGTACTTGAATGCACTAAGGCATCCATCCCAGAGAGTTGCCATTTGTTATGCCCTGCATACTTGTCCCTACATTTTGTAGGAAAAATGTTAGGTCCCCCTTTTTCGCTTTTTCTTTTTCCTTGGTTTCATTTTTTTTTTCCTCCAGGCTTTGCTTTTGTGAGGGTTGTTTTTATTTTTATTTTGTCTTCTTTGGCCTCCAGGACCCAGTCCCAGAGTTTGTCTATTCTTTTGAGTAGTCTGCATCATAGACTCCAGGATTCTCTATTGTCATGTCTTCTTTTGTTAGAACATGTAGATGCATGGAATCCCAGGCCTAAAGTCTGGAGGTTTACTTATCCTGGAGATTGCGCAAGGAATGTGACATGGTTTACCCTAGCGGTATAAATTGGTTTCACCTATCATTTTCACATTTACCATGATCAAAACACTTAAAGCAATTACCAGAGAGATTAAGGCAATTTAGAGTGATTAAGTGCAAAGTACTTTGGTAATCAACAACATTCAAGCAATGGTGCTTTCATGGTCATTCCAAGTAGAACCAGTTATAGAGCGCCTCCCGTGTGCACCTTCCCACCTCCCTCCATGTTTCTAGGTAGGCCCCTCAGCTCTCTTCCTCCTGGTTTTTGTTTTTCTAGCTTCCTTGCTTTCATTTTCGCTTGGTTGTGGTTTTGTTCTTCATTTTGTTTCTTGTCCCTGGTTTTGCTTTTGGTCACCTCCCATTGGTGGGTTGGCTCTGCTAGAGGGTTGTCCGCCCTCTGTGGAGTTGTAATTTAGGTGTAAATATTTTGTAGATTGTTGTAGAATGTTGTAAGTACTCCTGTATATTGTGTAAACTATGTAATTTCCTATTTATAGTTGTATATACATCCATTTTTTGTGGTCAGCCTACGAGTTGTGCTTCGGCCCTCGCAGTACTTTGGCCCTTTGCATATTTGGTGTATATTCTACATATATCCTTTTATTGTGTCAAGATCATTGCACTCCATCACATCCAAACCAACTATTGAGCTCGTCAGAGAGGTATTCACCACAGCTTGAACTCAACACCTTGCTATTTTGAGCCATGGTGAATTTCTCTCTCCTATGTCGTGTCACTTTAATAGCGGGATTAATTTCCAATGAGTGGGCAATCAATTCCCATCCCATCCAGAATTTACTTCCCCCGTGTCAGCCTAATTGTCACCATTAATGCCATTACATGACCTATCACGTGGCTATGTGATGATCCATGTCATCCAAGTATAGCTCTCTTTCGATCACGTCGACAATGGCTAGTTCTTCTGGACTCTAGGTGCTGAAAGGCCCCTAGTCTTCATCCCATTTTTGTCACCTAAGCCAATGCCCTGCAGCCCTAGGTGTTTATCATAATCTGACCCACATTGACTTTAGTATTTTTGGATTACTCATGTGTGCTAACATCTTTGGAGAGGTGCAAAATGGTGGTAAATTCCCTAGAGTCCTTAAAATATTATTTTTATCATATCATGTATTAACAGTTCTCTGATCTTGTAGGTTGCAGATAGATTGATCAAGATGTCTGACGTGATCGCTCCTCCTGATAGCCTAGAGCTGCCAACTACCTCCACTCAAGTAGCTACAAAGACAAAGGCAAAAAACATGCTAGCTAAGCTACCACTAACCTCCAAGCACCTGAAGGAGGGTGTTCTTGTGGGGTCTAGGGTGGACTCCAAGTTCCAATAACTAATAGATATTGAGTCTGGACTATGGGATGAAATGCAAGGCTTGGTTCAAGCCATTTACAAGCAGAAGGCTGATAGAGATCTTATGGTTGTCCACATGGCCACCTCTAGAATTATCAAAGCTACAAATTTTCCTTGCTCGATGCAGGTACTGGAGCTGATACTCCAACTGGCAACGCTCTACAACACCTCCACTTAGATTTTTTTTCTCGCCGATCCCCGACCACTACACTATCCAGTGACTATCATGAATCTTGATGCTTCTACTTTCATTTTAGGGCTAGGGATCCCTCAATTCAAGGGGGTCATGGTTCTCTCCCAGTCAACATCATTAAAGTAGTTTGAGGAGGCTTCTCTCCTCTCCTGGAAATATCTCAACAACCACTGGTTAAAGTCCCCAAGAAGGGACTCTAAAAATATGAAGCTAGAGATTCCTTGCAGGGATTTTAAAGAACCTATCCAGGCCGAAATCATATTTCTATGCAGGCTCTTTGGAGAGCCCCATGCCCAGGATTTCTTAGCATGGATGTATTACTTCCTCTACTACATCACCACCCACAGTCAAACTTTTTACTGGGCGGCTATCATCGCCAACCATGTGGACACACAGATGAAAGGCGTCCTCCAGACCTCAAAATTCCACATGACATCTTATGTATTATGGGCACTGGCCCAACAAAGATCAAATTTTTAGGGTTTTTAGACAATGGGCATTCTTGGGAATGGGATGAGCTAGTTGACACCATGGGATCACTATCCCCAGGTCCAGTGGGAACTCAGTTTCCTAAATTTTTTTAGGGTAAATGATGCCTTCATTTACCAAAATATTTTGACACTTACTCAGGATTTCAGATACTAATTGTCATAAGAGGCGATGAACCTGGTGAGCACTTATGAGAATTACTTATTTCAATTATAACAAAACACATATATTCAAGTGACCAGCTTCTCCAAGAAACCCTATCTTCTTCCCCAGTATTGCAAGGATAGAATTGTTCTTTTAGAATTCTGTTGGCATATTTTGGAGCTGCACGCTCTCTTCACATTGAAGAAGCTTACCAATGTCCCATTCTCGATCTCTTGTGGGAACTATTCTTGTAGTCTCATCACAGAAAAGGAGGCACAAAATGAACTAAAGAGTCTGGGACTGGTGGAATTCCACCATACCAGAAGCAATTTTGATCCACTTGGTAAAATAGCAACAACACTTCCCTAGGTGTCCCCACCACATGTAGAAGATATTGAAGATTTTTGGGTGGAGTGCCAGGACAGTTTTGATCTCTGGGCCTGCCAACATTTGCAGATGTCTAAGGGTTTGATTAAATCCCTTGACCTTTGAGGTTTCTTGAAGGGTTTTTCAGATGATGGGCCCCTGGAGGACCCATTATACAAAGAATAGGGGTTAGATAAATTATACCTCCCTCTGATGGATTGAAGCACCCTAGAGGATTTGATAATTGAGGGGGTATGTCACCCCAATATAGAAAATAGCCATAGTTATTTTGAGCGGGTACGTCTGAAAAGCACCCAAAAAGGACCAATTGTTTGGAGGTCCACTTCGACCTCTAGAGCCGCAGGACCCAGCACAAGAAAGGGGAAGTAGAAAGAAGATATCCCAACCCAGGTGCCCCCTAAGGGTTCACTCCCCATAATGGCTCTGATAGAAGAAAAAATGAAGATGTCAAGGCTGACAAGCCAGAAGATAAGTGCACAAATTTCCCCTAGCCTCCTTGCAACTCCAATAGCATCTGTTCGCCTAGCGGGATCCTCGTCATTGGCAACACTCATGAGTAGGTAGACATTCACTGAGGTGGAGTCTACAAATATTCTAGATCCTGGGACCCCACTCAAGAGAAAGAAGAAGTAGAAGGTGAACCCCACCCCAAACATAGATGCAGGCCCCGGTGTGCCTAACATGCCACAATAGAAGTCAGTTTCGATTCTCCCAAATTGGAAGATATAACAGAGGACTCTCCCCCACATGATGACTTTGATGATATATTTTGGGTAGACGACCTTATGAACCTACATGGGGATATAGATCACATGCTGGAAGAGATTGCCACCCATGAAAAAGAAGCGCTCCATGCTGAAAAGGAATTCCCAGAGAAAGGAGTTGCCAAAGAGCAGGAAGTGTAGAGAGAAACACAAAAGGAGCTCGGGAAAGAGAAAACACCGGTGCACAAGGCCAGGAAAGAACCAAGGAAAAAAAAAGATGAGAAACTGATGAATGGGGAAATCAGACCCACAAGATCAAACGTACCCCCAATCATCATGCTCCATATTCCTTTGGTTACTCAGGGTAACCAATTTCCCTGGAGTACATTCGGTGAGGTAGTTTCAGCAGCCCTACTATTAAACTTTGGCCAGGTACCTCACCCACCTCCAGAAGATGTTCCTAGAGAGGAAGGTATCTGAGCACATGATGTCGAAGAAGAGCAGTAGTAGCAAGGTGAGGGGTAAATCCCCAAGGACATAAATGTTAATCCGCCCGATGCTAAGAAAGATGGGGAAATCCCCAAAGATACAGGTGATGTAGGTGTTGACGGAGAGGAGACCTCAGACATCACGAAATAAGATTCCAATAGGGTAGAAAATATGAAGGTCTATTGAGAGAAGGAGTGGGACAAGGAGCAAGGAAATGAAAAGGAGCCCGATGACACTATAGAGCCCGGGAATGCACCGCTAAATTTTGAAATGAATCTTAGTACTCAGGCCTTGGCAGAAAAACTTCCCCAGCCGCCACAATGGTTGGAGAAATCCAAGAAGAGGAAGGCCTTGATGGTAGAAATAAGTGTTCCACTCTCCTTGGCTAAAATGATGGCCCAAAACACAAAGTCCAAATAGCATAAGAAGGCTTGGACAATCCATACCCTCCGGACTGGTTCAGAAGGAAGTGTAGTTGTGACCATTGCAACACTTCCCCCAGATATAGATGTAGCAGTGGTAAGAGTTAAAGATTACACAATTACAGAGGTTCCTCTAGGGATGAGAGATAATTAGGGGAATTTTACCTACTATGAGAGGAAACAGGGACCATAGAAGCCTGGTAAAATAAGAAGACCTAGAAGTTGAAGGAGGAAAGGGAAAACAATGCAAATCTCCATGCACTTCTGGTAGAACTCACACAGCCCCTGGCTGAGATCCACCTAGAAGCTTCTACCTCTATATTACCTCTTTCATAGGGTGATGTGGATTCTTTAAGTTCCATGATGAAGAAGGTGCAGGCTGTGGACAGGTGGATCACCAAATAGATAATCACCGTAAGGCATTTTTTAGCGATGTCACTCCCGAATCTCTATCAACATAGTGGATGAGGTCTTCAAAATTGGGGAAGAGGTCATCATAGAGGTAGGAATTTTGGGAGAAGAATCATATGACTCCCTCTGAGCCTAGTACTCAAGACTTGGCCTCAAGATTTAGGTATTCAAGGAACTGGTTAAGGCCCTAAAAGAGAAAGTAATTGTGGCCTAGTATCCTTTAGGCCTGTTCAAGGCATTTGTGGTAAGGGTGTCACAAGTCAACCCCTTCACCACTGGAACATGAACCTCAGAGGAATATGTCCTCAATAAGTATTATGAGTCCATGGATTCCCCACATTAGTCTCTCAGGGACTTTGATAGAGGAAGGTTATCAAGATTATCTAAGATGATGCTCTAGGCACATGATGTCATGAAAATAGTAGATGAATTTTAGAACAGGGCCCGAGAAGTTGAAGAGAAACTTGAGGTTGTCCATGGTCGGTGGGATGGCATTAAGGACATAGATGAGGATGGCATAAGCCAAGTTTTGGAAGCATTTAAAAATAGTAAAGGGTAGTAAGGTTCTCTGAATTTTGGAGATTTTCACCAGCAGGGTATATTTTAAACATTCTTTATTCTTTGAGTGCAAGCTCCTGGATCCCAGAGTCTCAGATCCAATAGTTTTGTATTATTTCAATGGCCCGTGTCTAGGTTCCCTAGAGCTGATTGTTCATTATCAAATAGTTAATAAGGGTGTCAGAAAGTAGGTGGACCCTAGAAAGACATGTCAGATTGAGAGATGGTTCTGACAGGTGGTCTTCCCAAGGTGCTGCTCTAGCATAACACCTGGTGCATCAGAAACAGTGAGCCATTTTTACATTGATGAGGCATGTAGCCTTGATCCTTGGGGGATCAGATTTCTTCTATTCTTCCTCTGGCTCTCTTCTCTAGGTTGATTCTTCCATACCTCTTCTCTTGTCTTATTCTTCTGACATGTTAGACCTCTGTTCTTCTCAAGGTTGTGTAGTGTGGTGCAGGTAGTACCGGCCACCAAAAATCATATTTTATTGTTGAGTGTAAAGTTAGATTAGGTTAACTTTAGGACAAACATGTGTATAAATAATAAGTCTGACCTCATTCCAAGTGTTGGAAAAATTGATGATTTTGTAGTCCATAGCTATAACACTTTCAACATTTTCATTTATTGTAGCTGCAGAGCTCAATGCTCCTTAGTTCCTAGAAGCTCTTGGTAGATAGATGCTCTCTTGGAATTGTTTTTATACTCACCAGTGATGTTGGAAAACCATTAATGAAGAAGGACAGATTCTCACATTGTTGTTGTTGGTCTTCTGATCTCTGAGTTAATACTCTTTTGTGTTGTATGTTTCTGGTGTCTCTTGCTCTAATTTTTTAAGTAGATTAACAACCTTCTTTTCTCCTCACTATTGAATATGTATGAACTGATGGTTCTATATGCATTCAGTATTTAGTGTAGCATGTTAGAACATGGTTGATGTTTTAAATGTATTTGTATAACTATAGGTAGAATGGATTACTTCTAACCCTGGCGTACCTTTTTAAGAGTCTTTGATAACCCAAATTCTTGCAGGAAACCCTAACTTACCAAAATCCCCAGAGAAGATGAGCCAAGAAAACCAGCTACCCCCCCAAACAAAACAGTCACACTCCCAACTTAGCTCCCGCACTTTCAAGACTCGACTCTCACGTGCTTAAAGGCCCAAAGAATTTATTCCTTGGACAACCTTTACAGGCAAAGTTGGCTGGTACCCTGGTACCTGGTGACAACTTACATCTGTTGGTGAACTGGTCACAAAGTCCCGTCAACAGAAATCAGATCAAACATCAGATTTTGGAGGAGAAGATATTTGCATAAGTTTGTTCGATGAAGACAGGTGTCTTTTAGGGTTTAATTTTTGTTTTTCCCCTTCTCTATATCTTCTTTCTTCTCCATTGTAATAGGGTTGGTCAATTTTTTTGATCTAACAAGGCAGGAATGTCAGTTTTTGTCCAAACTTTGTTTCTAGAATTTTGTGAGTCTGAGAATGTATAGAATGTATTAAAATTATTCTGATTAATGGAAATAGCTTTGGGGTCCCTTCTTGTTTTTTTATTTTCTTCATATATATGTTTGGATTCTTATGAATTTAGTTTGTAAGGAATTTTAAATTCATACAATTGTAAGGCACATTTTGATATATGTTTCAGGTTACTTCTAAGGGGAGCATAATTCCTATAAGCATATTTTCTAATGTCCCCTTTTTTGTGAGCAATGGAGTTCAAAGGAATTAGCCTATTCCTAATCCTTGTAGGCTAATGGGACTTGATAAGAGGACTGTGAGGCAGTTACCCAGTTGCTTGGTTGGCTCATTTCTTGGTCATATGAAGGTTTTCCTATTATCACCATGGATGTTTCTAATTTTGGAAAC
>MU226547.1:5644659-5675991 GCA_018584345.1 Thuja plicata | reverse complement strand
GCAAACTGAAATATTATAACAGTCATATACCCATTGTATGCCAATTGTTTGACATAATGTTGAGTGGCTGAAGATGAATAATTTACATATAGAAATCATTGAAGTGCATTGTAAATGATAAAAAGGAAGTTGTATATGCATCTAAATGATAGTTTAGACATTAAAGTGTTGAATTGTAACCATTTGAAGTCTTCTTTCAACATTTATCAAGCATACAATCAGTCTAATAACTCAGACCAGTAAGTTAGAAGTTTGCATGTGAATTGTTTAACGAAATTCCTTGAGCTTTCAATCAGCATTTTGAGGTCAGACTTGAGTAGGGTCATTACATATTTTAGGATGTTTTGAACTTATAGATGAATCTGATTATTCAAGATTTGAGTTGCTGAGAACAAGTTGTAAGACATCTTTTTGGGGTTTCAATTAGTTTCATGAATATGGTATGTTTTAGATATAGTTCTTATTGACTCTCTACCCTAGGATTTGGCCTTGGTCTAGGTTAGGGTTTCCTTTCAATCTAAAAACTAAACTAAATCTTTGCTTTACAATTTGTCTTTGTATGAGTATTGAATATATGTGTTCAAGACACTTAATCCTTTGTAAGATTTGTTGTGAAATGGTATGTCTCAAGAGGTACACCCACCTGATTTTGTGGAGCTCGAAGTGAAGGAGGATTTAATCCTTGTTAGTTAGTATTTTTCTTGCTAGAATCAGGAGTTGGGAGTCATAGAGTTAAGCATTTATGCTTCATTTAGATTATGCAATAAAAATTGCTAATATAATGGTGACTCCGCTGGGGATAGATGTAAAAAATATTGTTGAACTTGTCAAAGAACCTCTAGTATTCTAAAGTTCATATCAAATCCTAGTATCATTATTTAATTTTACCCATATTTTTCTGGGTGGCGAGTCTGTTAAAATTTGTGAATCATGTTTGTTTTGTGCTAGTGCAAAATTGTGTGATAATCAGTTGTTATGTAAATTTTAAGATCAGCAAGTTTAAGATGATTATTTCCTTAATTTTCTTAACCAACCCCATAATCTGATTGTAAGAGAGAAAGTCAAGAAATAGAATCTGAAATTTGTTTCAAATCTCTGATTAAGTATTGCCTGGAAAGTGTTTTTTATTTGTAGTGAGTATAAAGAAGATTGTGTGGCTTTGTTGGTTGGAACAAGCCTAGAATTGCATGTAACTTCCAAATGGATTTTGTTGTTTGAAATTTTTCCTTTGAAAGGAGGTGGAGACTCTATAACAAAAGCACCTAATGGAGCTGCAAAAGAGGCTCTAGATCTACCATGTTCCAGTAAAAAAGAAATAAGAGAAGCAGCTACAATTCTTGTCTAGGTAATCCTCATTTTTATAAGAAATAAACATCCCTTATAAGGTGAAGAAGTAAATACAAAAAGGGAGATTAGATTTGAAGTTTGTCATACTTTCTTGTTCAATTTTCAGCTATAAAATTAGAAGTATGTTGTTGTTGTATGAATTTAATGATTGCATAAAACCAGATAGAAGTTTTTGTAACAGAATAAGATGTGTTGTTAAGTGAATGGTCTAATGGAGAGTTTGACTTTAATGGATCAAGGTGAATTTTCTATATCTAAAATTTATCAGGCAGATCATGAGAAATTTAATAGAGATATTGCATTGAGAGGGAAAAGCATCGAAGAGAAGGCCCTATTGATCTTAATAATAAGGGTAGGAGAAAGGAATAAAGAGTTAGTCTATTTGTTTTATAAAAGGTTATGTAACGCAGTTGATAAGCTTATAGTGGACATTGGGTTTCCATAATTAGCATTAATTGATTTGTTTTTAGAAATTTGTGTTCCTGAATTAGTCAGTTGGTCTACATCTCTTAGATAATAAGGTATTGAGTGTGCTATAGAGAAGATAGATTCAATTAAAAACTCTGAATCTAGTTATATAGATGATGATGAATATCATTGTGCTAGTGATGCTAAATCTAGTTATGCTGGTGATAATGATTATGATGCTGATAATGAATTCAATGAGTAGAAAGATGATGAAGATGAATTTATAGTTGGAAATTTTTCCATTAAGCCTGTACATTTTTCTTCTTCTCAACATAATAATGCAGATTTGTTGCTTCATTTTAAAGAAGCTTTGTGTGAACAACAAGAGGATGATTATGATACAGATGTAAGTTGATGTTGTGATTCCTTTGAACAAAATGATATGAGCCAAGAAGACTCAACCCTTGTTTCCAATGGGGAAGATATTTGCAACATTGAGAAAGAGACCAAACAAAAGGTGAACATGAAGTCCAATGCCCACTAAGCAGTGAAAATTTTTCAGAAATTTTAGCTGTTGATTTTCAGAGGTATGCCTCTAAATATGACTATACAATTTCATGCCCAATGGATATATTTTTTGATAGTGATGATATTAGTAAGGGTGTGAAGTATGGTACATGTGGTTTTGATTCTTTTCCTATACTTGGATTGGATACTTTGCATGATAATAATGCATATGAATGTAAGGAATCTGATAGTGTCATGTATGAAGAGTATGAAGATTTCATATGCTAGTATGGATTCAAATTTTAATGAGTTTAGTGTGAAGGGTTCGTGTATGGACCATGATGCTGAAGAGAATGATAAATCTAAATGTGTTTTCTCAGATTTTCAAGTGATTAATGAACCATTGATTAACAATGCTTTTTATGTTTAGAAGATGTTGATAGAAGTTGTGATTAGCAAGTTGTCTTTGATTTCTTGTAGTCAAATGTTTGTTTAGAAATGTTCCATCCTAGTTTGCAAAGTGTTTCTATAAAAGAAACGTGTTCTTCAGTGCAAACTAATGTTCAATATATGTTTGATTCCAGCCATGTGAGGGAGCTAGAGTATTTTTATTTTTAGTAAATCAATGATAGTAAAGGGTGTGATATTTGGGTGTCACACAATGATCAACATTCACGACAGTATGATGACTTGATGCTACTATTGATGGTGAGTGTGTTGACTACATTTTATGTGATATGTTGATGATATTTGGCAGTATGTTTGATCATGTTACCGAGAGTGATAATTTTAGCTTACATTTGATCTATGGGGATGAAAAATAGATTTTTGATAGAGATAAAGGCTTATTTCAATTTTATGGCTTTGGGCCATTTGTGGATATTTGTATATGTTTGTACAGTTCCATTACTTTCAGTTGTGTGGTGTTTTGTTTTCAATAAGGACCACATTTTCGAAGAGAAGAGAAGTCTGATTTTTTGTGAATGATTTTCTCTACCATGAGATTCTAAGTTCTCTACATGCCCACATGGGGCACGCATCCCCAATAAAATCCACTACTAGAACTCTAAAATTCTAGATTATTTTGGAGTGACATAATTGTGAAATTTCTCTAAGGCACAAGTTACAATCCCCAAAAAGCTTTTGAAAGGGCCCTAGTTTGCATGCAAGTAAAAGGAGACCCCGATATTTTTATGAGAAACCACTTGGGGGACATGTGAATCACCTATAATTGAGAAAGTATAGTGGGTTTCAGCTCTCAAAATTCAATTTGGATGTGTTTTGGAGATAGCCATTTGGAGTTCAATACCTAAATTTGCATTTGTGCACGTATTCAGTGTTTGCTAAGTGACCTACTTTGGAGGTATGCATCTTTGTCCAGATTTATACCCGAGATATAAGGGGTGTTCCAAGATTTTTTAGGAATCAAATTGATTCTCCATGTCCATTTCTAGATCCCTGTGATTTTATATGTTAAGTTCGCCATAGCCTTTCCGTTTGTATTTTATTCTAGTTTTCTGAGTGTTAAATGCAGAATTATGGAATGACCTACTTTGGAGTCTCACACCTTGCGCCTATTTTAAAGTCCTAAAGAATTGAATGATCCCCTAAATTGTAAACATGGAAATGAACCTTCTTGAAGATTTTTAGATTATGGTCAATCCATTTTACCATGTTTCCCAGCCCATTCCAAATCAAATTTCTACATTTTTATTGTGTTTGATTTCAAAAAGTTTTGAAGGACTAACTTTGAAGAATAATGTCAGTTGACCAGTTGATCATCAAAGTGAGCTAATTAAAGTTTCATATTCATTATACAAAAGTGAATCCATGTTCAAGGTTTCAAATTATAAGGGTCTCATTTGATAGGTTTGTGAAATTAGAACCAATAGTGATTTATGCAGATTCCCAGTGTGGGTAGAATTGATTTCACAGAGCAGTCACTTTCACAAGGTTGTAACTTCATATCAGATGGTTTTTTTGATGTTCCAATTGTTCATATATACTCTTTTCATGTAAGTGTACCACCAAGAGTAGTGGTTGAGCCTCAAGACATATTTTGATATCTTTTCAAGGGAAAATCCGAATACAATTTATGCAGTTTGTACATTTGCATTTGTTAGTGTGTCAGAATGATCAAGTTTCAGTCAGTGATTACTTGTGCCTGATTTCAAATGAGGCTGAATCCTTTTAGACACTTGTTCTCTATGCTTAAGTTAGTGCTCATCCCTGATGGTGATCTCCCAATGCAAAATTTGATACTTTATAAGGCATTGATTAAATGGGTTTCTTGAAGAGTTTAAATGTACCCATTTGCAGATATAATAAATGGTCAAGTTTGGAGATTAAAATACACCGCCTCAAAAAGCATTGTCGAGATATTTTTTTCACAGAGTAATAGTAAACATGAAATTATTCATGTCATCTAGACTTCAATATTTTTGGAGGTTGTTTGATCACTTTATGAAGCTTGTTTCAGAGGCCAGTTGTGATTCTTGGAATCAATTTGCAGAAGTGCCAATATTGGTTTGTAGTTGCCACCAATTCAAGGCTTTATGGTATCATTTCACTAAAGATATGTCTTGATGTCTGAAAATGGTTTGAGATGTTCACATGATAATCTTAGGCGATAATACTTGTGTTGCAAAATCAATGAAGTGGAAAGATCTCATTTGCATTGATAATGACTGTGGTAGATTTCCATAATGTGGCATTCCTTTAGTGTTATCCATTGTTTTTCAAGAGAGAACAAAATGACATTCCCATGAGGGATCATCTGAAGAAAGAGTGAATTCAATTTTGGAGTAGTGTGGGGGCTTTTGTGAATTATTCAGTGTCACCAATATCTCCTCCATAATTGCACTAAGTTGAGAGCCCATTGAACACAGAGATTTAGAAACATTCAAGCAAAGGAGATGTGCATTGGAATGATGGAAAGTCTTATGAGTTGTTTTGATTAGATTTTAATTTCCAATGCAAGCCTATGTGCATGAGCTAGAGGGGAATGAATTTTTTTTTTAAACTCAAATAAAATTCCATTGGCATATGTAAATGATCCAAAGAGCTTGTGCATTGGCAAAGAGGGAGCTACGCAGGAGATGTGTTACAAGAAATTTGCGCATGAAATTTGTAAACAAAGAAAATAAAACAACCCAAGTAAATGTAAATTGGCAGGTGTAAAATTAAATTCCACAACCTTTTCCAGCAGTTGTCCCTTTCCCGCGTGGAAGAAGGAGGTTTTAAAGGGCTTTAAAACAAATACAAATGGTAGGTGTATTTCTCTCAAATCCTGCGCAATAATGCCAAGGAGGGTTGTGCAATGTCATGGAAGAGAAAGACAGTGTATTTTAAAGGAGAAAAAGATCCTACTCTATAAATAAAGGTAAAGTATGCGCAGGGAGAATGGAGCCAACACAAGTGCAACTCCAACATCCACAAAAGCCTGCGTAATGGAGCAATAAAGAAACTGTGCATTATAATGGAATGGAATAAAGACTTTAGAAACTTTTAAAAAAATGTTGTGTACAGGCTATGAAATAAAAGGAATTTACATTGATAGGTCTTAAATTGCAAAAGTTGCGGAGGCTGTTTTCAAGGGAAGTGAAAAGAACATTTATCCCACATGCATGGGGTTTGGGTTTTGTGTATTTTTAATGTGCCAGTGCATGTATACTAATATGAAGTAAAGGCCATAGAGCCTTTGGAGTGTGCACACATGGGATGTCATGCTCTAATCGGAGGTAGGTGGAAACAATATTTTGGCACACGAGCAGAGTAATACTTTAAAAACTTGCAAAACATATATCCCACATTAGTGGGAAAATGGCATTTCTAAGTGTTTAAAGGAAAGAGAAAATACGACATAGTTTGAAGTAAATATATAAGAGACTCATTAGTGGGCCTCTTAGCCAACGGAACACTATGTTGATCGGAGGAGGTATAAAAAACAATATTTTGAGTGCGCACAGGTGAAGAAATTTAAAACTTGTAAAACCAATTATCCCACATTGGTGGGGTGAAGGATTTCAATAGTGTTTAAAAGGTAAAGCACATACATGGTAATTTGAAGTGAAGATCAGAGGCTCTTGGTGCCCACACATAAGATGTGCCTTGGTAATCATGTCTAGGGAGTGGTGACTTTCGCAACAAACATGTTTTTGGAGGGGCCTGCATGCAAATGTGGTCATGTAACTGTGGTTAGTAAAATAATTCCGAGATTAGGAGATAAGAGTAGGCACCAGATCTCTAGATGTAACTGTGGTTAAGGAATGCATAGAAAGATCAAGAGATAAAGCACTTTCCCAATCTCCAAATATAGCTAGGGTTAAAGAATTCATTCTGAGATTCACAGATAGTTTGGTTGTCAGATATCCAAATGCAACTGCAGTTAGCCCTATCCATTTAGAGATTTAGAGATAGAGCAATCTCCAAGTCTCCAGATCTAACTCAGGTTAGCTAAATGATTCCAAGATTCAAAGTTAAGCTCATTCTCCATATCGCCAGATCTAACTAGGGTTGATGAAATCATTCATAGACTTAGAGATAGAGCAATCTCCAAGTGTCCAGATAAACCCAAGGTCAAAGAAATGATTCAAAGATCAAGAGATAAAGAAGTCTCCCAATCTCTAGATCTAACCATGGTCAAAGAAGTCAGTCAAATATTAAGAGGTAATAGAAGTCTCCATGTCTCTAGATCTAACTATAGTTAAGGAAATCATTCTAACATTTAGAGATAAGGTAGTCTCTGATTCTCATGATCTAACCGTAGTCAAGGTGAAAGCATTTAGAGATTTAGAGATAAGGTTATCTCTTAATCTCCAAATCATGACAGTCCAGTCCTTAATATTCAAATATTTAGAGATAAGGTTCTCTCTAAATCTCCAGATCTTGGCAGTTAAGTAGAAAACATTCAGAGACTTAGAGACAAGGTTATCTCTGAATCTCCCGAGCTTGGCAGTTAAGTAGAAAACATTCAGAGATTAGGATATAAAGGCAGTCTTTGAATCTCTAGATGAACCCAAGTGGACTTTAAAATGAACCAACAAGTCACAAGTGGCAAAATCTAGTGATTTCTCAGAAAAATATGCAGAAAAGAGACTAATGCAAGATAGAGAAATGTGCAGAAATACATAATAAGAGGGATTTAAAGGTAAAAATCACACAGAGATAGATAAAAGTATTAAACTGCAAGTAAATCAACATTGCACAAATAATTAGAATAATAATGCATAGATTGAAATAATGTGACATTGTCAAAGTCTCTTAAAATATTTTATTTCAAAATTAAAAAGGAGCATTCATGGGAGATTTTTGTAGAGGCAGGTGGGTAGAGTTTGTTACAGGAAATCAGATCAAATATCATATTTTGGAGGAGAAGATATTTGCAAAAGTTTTTTGGATGAATATAGGTGTCTTTTAGAATTGAATTTTGGTTTTTCCCCTTCTCTATATCTTCTTTCTTCTCCATTGTAATAGGTTTGGTCAATTTTTTTAATCTATCAAGGCAGGAATGCTAGTTTTGGTCCAGACTTTGTTTCATGAATTTTAGCAGTCTAAGAATGTATAGAATGTATTGAAATTATTTTGATTAATGGAAATAGTTGTGGGATACCTTCTTGGTTTTTTATTGTCTTCAGATATATGTTTGGATTCTTATGAATTTAGTTTGTAAGTTATTTTAAATTCATAGAATCGTAAGGCAAGTTTTGAAATATGTTTCAGGTTACTTCTAAGGGGAGTGTAATTCCTATAAGCATATTTCAGGATGTTTTCAACTTATAGATGAATCTGATGATTCAATATTTGAGTTTCTGAGAGAAAGTTGTAAGGCATCTTGTCTGGGTTTCAGTTAGTTTCATAAATCTAGTATGGTTGACATACAGTTTGTATTAACTCTATACCCTAGGATTTGGCACTGGTCTGGGTTAGGGTTGCCTTTCAATCTAAAAACTAAACTAAATCTGAGTTTTATATTTTTTCTTTGTATTAGTATTTAATATATGTGTTCAAGACACTTAATCCACTGTAAGATTTGCTATGAAATGGTAAGTCTCAAGAGGTACACCCGCCTAAGTCTGTGGAAAATGAAATGAAGTAGGATTTAATCCTTGTTAGTTAGTTTTTTCCTTGCTAGAATTAGGAGTTTGGAGTCATAGAGTTAAGAATTGATGCTTCATTTAGATTATGCAAGAAAAATCACTAACAGTATCAATAATAGTGAATTGAAAGTACCAAGGTTGCATGGGTAGAAGAGATTTAAAATAAAATAATAGTAGCCTTAAGAAGGATTCAAATCTATAGAGTTCCATGAACAATGAAGCACACTGACCTAACATGGAGCATGAGTGCGATATAAAAAGTATATGATACAACATATATAAAACAAGATCATAATCATCAATAAGGTTACCATGACTAAGGAACTCAGTCATGACAGAGTCCAAAATTGTTATGCAGATTATTGATTAAATGTCAAATAGAGTTTCATGACCTTGAATAGAAAATATTGTCGACACCGTGAAAAAACAAATTTTGAATAAATAAATAGCTCGAGGCCATAGTTACAAAAGTCAATTTATAAGTCTATGTGTCTGAATTTTAACCTCTAAATCAGCCACAACACAACATAGTCATTGCTCAATCATTGAATTGCGAAGGAACATGAATTGCTCATTCCACAATATCGATTGAATCCATCTGTTGCCTCCTATTTAGTTGGGGTGTTTAATTACTCTCAGAATGAGAGCCAACAACCATAGACCATTGCTAAAATGGAGGATTTGAAAGCTTTGAAAAATGAAATGAAATTTATTCTATATGAGAGATGCAATTGTAATCTAGGAATGAAGATATAGATTTTAAGCTAAGAAACTTGAAAAAGATAACATAATTAAGCTACTTGATAGTAAAAAAACTAAATTGAAATGAAGAATGTCATTAAGATAAATGAAATTACACTAAATATACAATAAAATCTTGGAAATATGAGAGAATTTAGACAATAATTCACTATAGTTTTGGTACTCTAAAAATTGCTCTTCCAAAATGAAGGAAAGAAGGTCCATAATATAGAAAAGTCTAAAGAGAGGATGAAGAGTTTCTTGAGAAGAAAAAGTTGATTCTTCATCTCCATGGAGGAAGGTGAGACAAATATGAAGGAATTTTGTAATTAAGTAAATGAATTATTGCCACATGGGTGACTTTTCTTAGTGTTTGAATTATTAAATTCAAGTGAGGATAATTCATTCAAATAACCAAATAATATTTAATTCCCTTGATGTGTATTAGCTAAAGGGGGTGGGATTAATTTAATTTAAAATCACTTAGGAATTTAGAATTAAATTAATTAATCATAGGGATTTTTAGCTAATAAATCTTTGAAAATTTAGGAATTAAATATGGTGTAAGATTTATGCAAATTTAAGTTTTCTGCATTTGAGACTAAGTCAATTAAAGACAATTAGGAAGGAGAATTTGCCTAGTACTATAGGACTTTTATGATGAGAAAATGCACCAAAATTGATTAGAATTGTAAGGTGCCAATTTTGGGGTATTACAATAACAGGTATTAGTATTGTTGGTCCCACTTAGTATTGTTGGTACCATCTTCAGAACAAAGTATGATTTTCTGAGGCCTAAGTTAGATTGCGAAGACAACGGTCCAAATACCAATTGAGAGAAGATTGGAGTCAGGGTTAGATTGCCCCAATGTCTACTGATAGCTGATGAAGATTTAGGACTATCTCTAGAATCAGGGTTAGATTGCCCCAATACAAAGGTTAGCCCTTCGAGATCTAGGTTAGGTTGCCCAGATAACAGTCAAAAAGAGCTTTTGAGAGCAGTCTTCAGATTGAAGCATAAATTTCAAGAATTAGGGTTAGATTGCCCCAATACCAAATAGGATTTCAAGAATCATCTCAAGAATGAAGCTTGATCCTTGAGGATCCAAGTTAGATTGCTCAGATACCTAGAAAGATAGATGACATGATGACCAAATGCCCCTAGAGATTGAAGATCATGGAATATACAATTTTGACCATAAGGTACAAAACATTGAATATGCCCTAAGTGATGAGATGCCCCTAGCAATGGGGACTTTTGATTCAGATCAGACTGATTCAAGAATAATGCAAAAAGATTTAATGATGCAATCATCTTGCCCCCTCAGGAGCGAAATCGAAAGATGACACAACAGAAAGATGATCAACAGAAAAATATTGTAGATAGAAGTAAGATAGAAGATCTCGAGGAATTTAGAGATATATCAAGAGATGGTAGAATCGATTTAGAGCGATCGAAAGGTCCTATTGACTAGGTTTGACTATAGTTGACCAATTTTGACTAGAATTGACTAGTGTTGAATTTTGATGAAAAGATTGTAGAAGCTGAGAAAATGATGACGAGAGATGATTCTAACAAGAAAGTGATGTCAAAAAGTGGATTGCACAAGTGTCAGAGCACGTCGGTTCCAAAATTTTAAAACACAATTTTGAGCTACTCAGGAGTGTCAAATTTTGATTTTGATCCTGAAAATGGATTGAACATATAGCTGAAGATAGAGAGAGGGGATCAAACACTTGTGTAGTCAAGAGGAATCTAGGACAAAAGATGAAAACCTTTGAAGAATGACAAGACAATGAAGAGAGCACCAAAACTGTCACTATGCAAGCTTAAAATGTGAATGCAAGCTTAAGCTAAATGCAACCCTAGGACTTGGTTGTTGGACTCATCGCATAATTATCATCATCAAGTTTTGGAACATCAGAGTCGATACAATTCTTACTGACGCCAATGCAACCATAAGAATATTTATATGACTTTCATCTGATAAAATGTAGGAAATGAACATAAGCACTAGGGCACAAAAGCCAAGATGACTTAAACATTGTTTCCAGTTTGATATAGTAAGAGTACACAAGTAAATGAATAGAGCAATAATAGTCAAGCAGATAGTTCCAACCTCCCCTTGGCATACAAATAAACAAGATCAAGGGATGTGAGGCTTTCCTACCTTAATGTAGAAGCTCTTATCACATATAGCCTATTTATTTGACACTGTCAGATCATCGAAACCACACCAACAAGTAGTAGACAAAAGAAAATATCAATGAAAACCATGAGAACATACAACATACAAAGAAATATTCAATCATAGCTCAGCATGTTTCAAAGTTTATGAATGTGCATGTGTTTTGCGTGTTGAAAAAACACCATTGTGCTTGTGAGTGGATTGTGTTTGATTGCTATCAAGAGATGTTTACGTTGCAATGTCTGATGTGTGTTGAAAAATATAGATGTGTCCAAAGATAGTGTTGAAAGACATTGTTTGATTGGGGTGTTGAGAAACACCAGTTTGTGCCAGTAGATAGTTGTCCTTTAGAACTGACAAGATTACTGACTCAAGTGTAAACCAAAGATGTGATCAAAGTGGGGAGCCATACCCCCATGTAATAAATATTGATGATTGACTTGACTCATATAGAGAGGAAAAATCTGAGTGGATTGCCCCCAAGTTATGATGCTAGGGTCATGTCAAGTCAGGTGGGATCTTAAAAAGACCCAAAGTGGATTGATGTCAAATATGCAGATAGTGAGTTGATGTGAGAGATCTTAGTAGTACAGTGATAGTAGGAAAACGTAGTGAGACCATTGGTGACTGATGCGAGAAAGATTCTCAAGTATAAAGATCAGCGTGAGATCTAGGCATCAATAGGAAAACTCAGTGAGAACCACTAGTGACTGATGTGAAGATGAGAGAGACTCCAAAAGAGGACAATGTCCCCTAGAATAGGAAGATGCCCCCGAGTGTGGCCAGTTTCAATCCATGTGAAGTCAAGAAAAAAATCTCGAAAATAATTGAGAGCAAATGCATGAGCTAGCAAACTAAAGCAGGAGAGCAAATTGCAAGAAAGCCAAGGGATACCGCGATTGATAGAGCTTTGTAGAACAAGAGGTGCATCTTTACCAGGTTTTCACCATCTTGGAAGAAATTCTATTTTTGCTACCATGATGCCTGTTTACTAGGTTTTCATCAATGGCACATTTTTCTCTTTTGGTTTTTGTTTTTTTTCATTTTTTTCATTTTTTTGTATTTTTTGTATTTTGATTTTTTTGTATTTTTTCTCTTTTGATTTTTTTTGGTATTATCAAGGTGCCTGTTTACCAGTTTTTCACCAAGATAATAGATACATCAAAGCACCTGTTTGCCATGTTTTCACTAAGATAATCATTTTTTAGGACATTTTGCAATTTTTAGGATTTTCTCATAATAGAGTATGTACATGAGCATTCAGAAGACATCTCAACTGCAGAAATTCTTCAGATGAAGACTATTGATAGGCTCTTTGAGCTATTTCCCCTCCATGGTAGAGAGTTGGTAAGCGCCATACCCAAATACTGTAGTGATAACATATGGACCAAGCCAGTTTGGTTCAAATTTTCCTTTCTGGACCTGTCGATGTTGATTCTTGGGGTTCTCTCTCAGGACACAATCACCCATTTGGAATTCCCTTGGTCTGACCTTCTTTTTGTAGCTTTTAGATATTCTCTTCTGATACGCTCGGAGATGATTGAATGCCACTTTCTGACGTTT
Source organism: Thuja plicata (assembly GCA_018584345.1). Taxonomy (NCBI): domain Eukaryota; kingdom Viridiplantae; phylum Streptophyta; class Pinopsida; order Cupressales; family Cupressaceae; genus Thuja; species Thuja plicata. The sequence goes on along the minus strand of MU226547.1, from coordinate 5,663,138 downwards.
ATCCAGTAGTTCAAGCTCCTGAAGTTGAGATATTCTGATATCATCATTAGTAATGAGGCCCTTAAGAGAGACTCACAAGGTAGGAATCTCAACCTCAATAGGAAGCATTGCATTTGCACCATAAAATAGAGAAAAGGGCGTGGCCCCTATTGGTGTCCGTTTACTAGTGCGGTAAGCCCATAAAGCTGAATTATTCTAGAGATGCCAGTCTTGTCCATATTTTTGTACTATGCGGTGTAAGATCTTGAGAATAGTCTTATTTGAAGTTGAAGCTTCTACCTGTCCATTACCCTGGGGATAATAGATAGAAGACTAGTCTTGAATAATCCTGAACTTAGCGCATAATTATTTTAGATCCTTGTTCTTGAATTGCCCCCCATTGTCAGTGATTATTGATAAGGGTACACAATATCTGTAGATGATGTAGTTCACTATAAAAATGGCCACAGACTTGCCATCAGCTGTGATGAGGGGCACTACCTCAACCCATTTGGTAAAATAGTATGTAGCAATAATCATGTATTTATGTCCCCTTGAAGAAGATGGATGTATCTGACCTACCAAGTCAAAGGCCCATTGCTGAAATGGCCAAAAGCTGACGAAAGGAATGAGCTCCTTGGCAGGAGCGTGAATTAGATTTCCATGAAGCTGGCACTATTTGCAAGATTTAGCAAATTGTGTAGCTTCTTTCTCCATATCTGGCCAATAGTAACCAGCTCTAATAATTTTGCAAGCCAGTGTCAAGTCATTTGAGTGAGACCCACAGATGCCTTCATGCACCTCTACTAACACATGCTTGGACTCATCAAGTTATAAACATCTAAGGAGGGTACCATCTAGACCTCGCACCGTGAAGCATGCAGATTAAGTGATGTTTCTCATTTTGGGTGTAAGTGTTCAGAATGATCTGGTCACGAAGGTAGGAGTAAATATGGTGGTAGTGGGATTAGTCATGTCCAATAACTAAATAGATCATCTGGGATTCAGGGGAATTATAAGTAGGGTAGGATAATGTCTCTACTAGGAATTCATGTCAGAAGTCATTTTCTGGCATTTGTAACATGGAAGCCAAAGTAGCCATGGCATTGGCTACTTTATTATTTGCCCTTGGAATTTGTTGGAAAGTAATGTGTGCAAATTATTTCTTGAGGTCATCAACCATATTTTTATAAGGCACCACTTTTTCATCTTTTGTTTGGTAGATATCATTCACCTGATTGATAACCAACTATGAATCTCCAAAGACTTTTAGCTCATCGACACACCATTCAATAGAAATTTTTAATCCATTAATCAAGGCTTCATACTTAGCAGTGTTATTTTTGCAAGGAAACAACATTTTGTAAGCCTTTGGTAATGAATATTATTGAGGTGTAATGAACAAGATTATGGCACCTGACCCCTATTGAGTGAATGATCCATCAAAGAACATGGTTCATGCCTGATGTGTGAGAAGCATGATGGACTCATCTGGAAACTCAATCCTTAATGGTTGATAGCCTGCAATAGGTACCTCAACCAACTGATCTGCAATTGCTTGCCCTTTGATAGATTTTCTTTCCACATACTCAATGTCAAATTCACTGAGTATCATGAACCACTTAGCTAAGCTACCTGTGAGAGAAGCTTTGCCAAGTAAGTACTTTAATGGATCAATTTTTGCAATGAGCCTTGTAGTGTGAGCAAGCATGTAATTCTATAACTTTTGGGAAGTGAACACCATCGCCAAGAAATCTTTCTCAATGATAGAATAATTCATTTCAGAGGAGACCAATGTTCTGTTGATGTAATAGATCACTCTTTCTTTATTTTTTTGATCTTCTTGGGCCAATAGAGCACCCAGAGATCTTTCTATAGCTGAGATGTATAAGATTAATGGCTTCCCATGAATTGGAGGCATTAATATAGGTGTATTAGCCAAATATTGTTTGATTTGTTGAAGACCTTGTTCACATTATTTATTCCATCCATAGGTCACACCTTTATGCAGAGTCTTAGTAAATGGCTGTGACTTGTCAGCTAGCTATGAGATAAAGCACCAGATAGACTAAAGATGACCTTGAAGACCTCTCATTTGATTGATATTGTGAGGTCAAGGCATTTCCATGATAGCTTGCACCTTTTCAGGATCCACCTCGATACCTTTTGTGGAAATGACATAACCAAGCAATTTTATGGAAGTTACTCCAAATGCACATTTCTTAGGATTGAGACGTAGTCTGAACTTTTCCATATGATGCAGTATAGGGCCTAGATTAGTAAGATGTGCCTTCATGTCCATGCTTTTAGCAAGGGTGTCATCAACATAATCCTCTATTGTTTTGTGCATCATATCATGAAATATTGTAGTGACTGCTCTCTGGTACATGGCTCCAGCATTTTTAAGACCAAAAGGCATAACATTCCAACAAAAATTACCCCATGCACAAGTGAAAGAAGTCTTTTCTTGGTCTTCTAGCATAATTTTGATTTGGTTGTAGCCAGAGAAATCATCCATTAGGGAGTACATTTCATACCCTACTGTCATATCCATAATCATATCAATGTTGGGTAGTGGGAAATCATCTTTTGGACATGCCTTGTATAAGTCCATGAAGTCTATGTAGACTCTAATAGATTTGTCATGCTTTGACACTAGAACTATGTTGGACATCCATTCTACATACTCAATTTCTCTGATGAACCCAACTTTTAGGAGTTTCTCTAATTCTGCCTTGACAAGTAGAGCCATATGTGGATGCATTTTTCTGAGTTTTTGCTTGACTAGTTCTACTCCAGGAGCTATTGATAGGTGATGCATGATAAGATTAGGATGTACACCAGGCATGTCAGAGTATGTCCATCCAAATTTTATCTTTTTTTCTTTGAAGAAATATGTGAATTCTTTGAGTTCTTCTACAGACAATGATTTAGCCACATGAATAATGTGCAGATGTTCTTCTGTACCCAAATTTACTGGCTGATTCAGCTCAATTAGCACCAATGATCATTCCTAGAATTGACTTAGAAGTACATCAAGTATCTCATCCTTAGGCACCTTGGAGAGGTTTTCACCTTTAGATACATCTATTCTTTTTACTTTTTTCGACTCTGACACTGCCACAATGTGGTTTCCAGCGTCAGAGCGCCTATTTTTTTCCTTTTGATTTTATGACTAAGATACTTGAAATCATTTTCAGTCATGCTGACACTGTCTTCACTAGTGGAGGATGTTATAGGTTCAACAGCATGGAGATAACATGCTAGAGCATAGTCATTCTGGAATGTGAGGACTTCATTGGATGAGGAAGGGGAATTCCAGTCTATTAGCTCAGGATGTTTGAGGGAGAGAGAAGTGACAGGTTCAAGTGTATTCACAGTATAATCATCAAAAGTGTGGACCAATAAGCTAAGACCTAGAGAAATCTCATCCAAAGGTGTATTTGAATCCCTTTAACTCCTAGCGACCATAGTAGAAGACACATTAACATTTATAGAATCGGACTCATTAGACCTTACACTAGACCCTTCACCTATGTTGAGAAGGTTTTCAAATGTATGTATAATATCAACATTCCTATCAAAGGATCCTTCTGAAAGACTGTCGAACTCATATTCATGGGAATCTATGTCTGAACTCTGACTAAGATGTTTGCACCATGAAGGTTTGAGAGTTATTGTGACACAAACTTGTTCTTGTGCAAAATGCTCTTGAAACTGTGATGGTATGTATCATTCACCCTGGAAACTAGGGTCTTGTGACACTTTCCATTGTTCGTATGTCAAAGGAGTGAATAGAATAGCACCATTGGAGTCACTACCAGCCTTGGATGTATTGGCATGTTTTATGACATCATCTAGCTTAGTAAAGAATGTTGCCAGATCTGGAGGAATAGGATAAGGAAATTAATCCTCATTAGAGCTATCCTCTATGATGTCAACTGTAGTCGTGCCCTCAGGTTTTGGTTTTGGTCCACATTCAGATATAAATTTGTTAATCCCTAGATGGAACAGGATCTTCTTAAAGCCTAAACTAGTTGTATCTTTCATCTTTTGACCCATAGCTTTAATAGGTTCAACTATCCCATTACCATTTATCCCTATTGGACCACTCCCTTTGTATCCAAAGTATTTCATGATTTTAAGACCTTCACTATTGGGGTCTAGTTCATGAGCTAGGGTGATCTATTTAGATATGTCCTTTCCTTTGTAAAGCCAAACTTTAATAGCTCTTTCCTTATCTTCATCTTCTAATGGTGTTGAATCTTGTACAAAGACACCATCATAAACTATTTTAGGAGGAGTACTAGAAGATTTATTATTCTCAAAAGGTCTCCTGTAAGAATGAGGAGACAGAGGTAGATCTGCTAATGATATCACAGGTTCTATTTGATGCCCCCACATGCCTATGTCTTTGATTTTCAAAGTCTGTTCCATGTCTCTAAGCTTGGCATCATAGAATTCTATGGATTCTCTATTAGTAGGAACAAAACTATTAGCTGACTGTGTGAGCGTATTACAAGAAGAGCCCATATTAGTAGGAACTATCACTTCTGCACCATGGAAAGGAAACTTGATGCATTGATGATATGTAGAGGGAACCACTTGCATTTCATGGATCCACGGTCTTCCCAATAGTATGTTATAAGCAAGAGGAATGTCTAGCACTTGGCAAGTGAAATCTCTTTCAACAGGTCCAACCTGAATGGGTAGCACAACTAAACCTTTAGACTTTCTTTCTTCTTCATCATAGGCTTTGATAGAAATTTTCTTGTGGGAATCTATGCGATCTTCATCATAGCCTACCTGAGCAAGAAAGTGAGTAGAGTAGATGTTGAGGCCAGCACCATTATCAATATGGACGCAGCAGACAAGATTTTGGCCAATCATGACCTCTATATGAGAAGGGGCGTTATGCGGGTGGCTGATCGAATGGTCATCTTCTTCTGAGAAAGATAGATAGTGTGGTGAATTCAAGTGACCCACCATAGATTGAAACTGATCAAGATTAATGTCTTTGAGGACGTTAGCCTCTGTGAGGGCTTTATCCAGAATCTTCCTACGAGCAGACGAGATCTTCAACACCTCAAAGATGGTTATTTGAGTGTTAGTTCTTTGTAACTGGTTGACAATGCTATAATTACTAGTAGGAGGTGTGGGGACCATTTTCATGGTCTTTTTGTTAGGGCCAACAATAGCTTTATCCATGGGTTGTTTCAGTGTAGATGTAGTAGAAGGAGGGTCAAGACCCTTGAGAGTGATCTTAGCATAGGATCTGGTAATGACATTTGTGCAATCCTGAGATGATTTAGGTTCAAACAAGTGACACCCAGGTCCTCTTAAGACAAATGGGGTCTTAGTCTTAGGATAATCCCCACTCCCCTTGATAGTAATCACATCACAATACTCAATTTTGACAGGTTTGATCATGTTGATGACATTGTCATTAGTGATATGTGTCTAGTTAATATTGGCATTGTTGTTCTTAGTGTTGGTAGACTCACCTTTCTCATGAGGAGGAAAGGGATCTTTAAATGCCTGGTGATCTAAATTTTTATTATGATTATCCATAACAATATCACCATTATCAATTAGTTCTTGGACCTTATGGCACAGTTGAAGACAAGTAGAAGTATTATGACCCTTGATTTGGTGAGTCATAGTATGCGTTGTTGTTCCACCATTGGGGTTGTGATTGTGGATCATATGGACGCTTGTCCAAAGGAGTGAGAACCTAGTTTTGCACCAAATTCTTGTAAACTACATCAATTGAATCTCCCAAGGAAGTGAATTCATGCTTGGGTTGAAGGGCCCAAGGTTTGTTGCTACAGAATCTAGAAGGCGGTTGACTGTTTGTTGCATCCTTTTCAAAAGTTTTGATCGCTTGTATGCTAGAAGAAAGATTGAAAACTAGTTTTGAAAGAGTCAGGGTCACATTATCAACCACTCCATCATTCATAACATCCATTCTTGTTGAAAAACTTCCCTTTATCTTTGTTGGAAGAGAAGGAACCGTGTTTGTTGTCTTTGTGCAAAGTTAATTCCCCTTTCTTAACCATAAATGCCTCTATCCGCACAGCTTTCTTAATCATGCTGTCAAAATTAAGGGGACCTTGAAGCTGTACCTGATACCCAAAATTAGGAGTGAGATTGTCCAAGAAGATGTCGAGTTTCTCAGATTCAGGTATTTAATGAGGCTACTTGGTGCAAATCTATCTCCATCTTTGGAGAAAGGTCGGGAATGGCTCCCCTTGTCTTTTCTTGAGATTGCAAAGGTCCCTGATGTTGATGGGATGTTGTATGTTGTGAGAATAATGTTGGATAAAGAGATTTGTGATCTCATCAAAATTCTTAATACTAGTGGGTAGTCGAGAAAACCACTCCACGGCAGGTCCACCCAGACTTCAGGGAAAGAGACACATTAAATAAGTTTGATCATGAATGGACTCCATATATTGTGCCCCAAATTATCTCAGATGATCTTGAGGATCAGTGGTATCCATATATTTATCATACTTAGGGAGTTCCACACCCTTGGAAAAAGGTGGCATATGAAGACTCCTATCAAAAGGAAAAGGACAGATGCTCTCCATCATGAATTGTTGTACAGGTTTGTCCTTATCCTTTACAAGTTGGCTAATTGTGTTTTGCATATCTTGAATCATCTTTTGCAATTTGGTAGTCTCAATCTCTTCTTCTTCTTCAGTCACAAGTGTTTCCACTTTGAAATCTAGGGGTAGCTTAACTCCTTGGTTTGCCAATTCTAGAAAGTATTTCTCTTTATTTTCTGCAAGGACAATTTCCATCATCTTGATGAGAGCCTTATTAGATTTTGCAGCATCTATGTCATTTTGAGTTATCGGATCATCATCATTACCAAGGATCTCATAAATTCTTGGGTTCTGATCTTGACTCTAGTCATGTGGAGGAGGGCGATGGTGATGTTGATCACTTTGTTGACCCTGATCATTTTGAGATTGGTCATGGACCTCACTGTATTGACCTTGTAGGAAATCAAAAGGGCTTACCATGTTGCTGATGTGGGATTGTGCTATGTACATAGCTTTAGTGTGAGTGTGTGTATCGAGCTGAGTGTTTGTGGCCAATGTAACTTTTGGAAAGTCAAAGGGGTCGATGGGTTTGGAAGGATCAATAAATTCACAAGGATTGATAGGACCAAAAGGATTGGTATGATCAAAAGGATCAATAAGGTAGCAAGGATTGTCAATAGGGTCAACCCAAGTAGGTGACCTTCCAAAGTTTTGTTGATCTGGAAGAAATGAGTTTTGTTGATCTTGAAACAATGGTTCAGGTTGTCTTTGAAATAAGGGATTATAGCATAGCTGGAACACCGATTTCTAATTCAGACTGGGATCTATACTAAATGGTGAGGAGGAACATAAGGATCCCTCTTGACTATTAGATTGAAAAATAGGTTCATAATGACCTCTTCCTTGATTATGATATCTACCTCTACCTATTCCAAAACCACGAATGGGAAATATGTTGCCGCTTCTAGTCGTAACAGGCATAGATGAAGATGAAACAAGAGAGGACTTAGGATCCAACTCAGAACTTTATCTCTAGAAATAGAAAAAAAAAAGATAAAGGCTAGAACAGCCAAGATGTGAAATGCACCCAGCACGAATCATCAAGAATATAGCTAGAATAGCCAAGATGTAAATATCTCATCGCAAGATACAAAAGCACAAAAATTTAGGATAGAGAACAAAGAGACAAAATGAGTTTGAGCAAGAATCGGTCAGTTTGCAACATGAGACAATCAATTTTAGACTGCATACAACAAGGAAACAAGCAAATAGATCTCAGACATAAATTAGATCAGGTGAAAAACTCATCAGTCAACAGGAAATAGCTTGCTATTTTGGGACACCAGGGTACAGATTTGCACAAGAAAGTGTTGGTTCACGTAAGGAAATGTTTAACTACGTGCGAGATAATGAAAGCTTGCATGAGGAAATACTCAATTTCTAGAATCTCATGCAAGAAAACCACAGGTTTCGATAGATTGACTCAATTTTTGAGAAAAAAAATCAGATTTTGAGACACAGTCAGGACTGTTCTCTGATAGAATTTCCAGATTTAGGATAGTTTTAGGACAGTTTAGATTAGCAATCTCAGTTTGAATGTGACAAGCAATCGTTAACAATCACAAATTTTTGATCAAGTAATAGTGACGCAAGAAGTAGTCGCAAAAAGTTCTACCAAGGACAAGGCAACTTGGCAGAATCATGGGAGTCTTTGTTTAATCATGATTGGATAGTTTAAGACTCAAAACAAGCACTTAGTTATCTCTATAAAAAAAAAATGGTAGAGAAGACAAAATTTGTGCCTCACTAACTTATGTGTATGCTTGCACCTCTCATAGCTGTATCACCCCCGAGAGGGCGCAAGTGTTTTTGGTGTTTCCAAGGACTAAATAATATATGTTCAAAGGTTACCCTTAAAGTAGGGGCCAGTGTCATATGCCACTTCAAGCACCCAGGTGCATACCTATGTTGAGAATCTAGGGGAGAGATTCTTCCCCCTCCCTGCACAAAGATTATGTCTTATTTCAGAGGTGATCTAGGTAGGCAACTAACTAAGAAAGTTTTTAGTCAGCTTCCATTCACAATAACCTTCATTTTCTCTGATATAGGGTTGGGGCCTCACAGACACACCAAAACTTGAAAGTCATACACCCCTGCAAGCAAGGTTGGGAGTGGCGCCGCTCAATACAATAGACAAGGCTTTCTCAAGATGATAGTAATAATCATGAGAAAGAAGTTACCATGGCTTTGGAGTCTTTGGACTAAACAAAGAATACTTTATTATAGTGAGGTAGAATCACCGGCAATAGGTGTGTACTCACTTGGGTCGTTCCCAGAGGTTCAACTTCTGGTAGGCCCTCTAAAGGTGACACAAAACTTGGCTTGGATTTGAGGCTCAAATTTTTTGATTCTCTCAAAGAAAGAAGAGCATACTTCTCTACCTCTTCACCTTACCCAAACATGCAAGACATATTCATCACTGAGCTAACTCTCCTCCAACCAATTCACAAGCTTTTGGGTTTCTAATTCTCTCAAAGAGAGATGAGCATAATCCCCTAACAAGTGAACATGCTAATGGTTTTTTACCTTTCCTTTCTTCCCTAGGTCTCCATCATGTTAGCAACATATGGGTCTTAGATTCATCCATGGGAATCACTTCCATGTAATGAAGAGCCTATTCCCCTATTTTTCTATCAAGATTCCCAAGAAATTTTAACAAGGCCCTAGTTATACTATGTGATGAAAGAAATAAACAAGCACAACATTTTAAAATGATCTTTGACAACCATCCTACAAGAAAACCGTTAGCAAGTTTATGTCTTCATCAAGCAACCTATAGCCCACTGTTACACTATCAGAGAAATCAGAGAGATAAAAACAACAGCATGTGAAAATAATCAGGAAAATAGTAATGGTAATTGCAGAAACTGTGAAATTCCAGAGACTATCACCAAGTCTCATGCGAGGAAGTACAAGGCTTTGCACAAAGAACTACAAGGATTCATATGAAGAAGTATAAAACTTCATATGGTACGCTCAGAAATCTCACACGAGAATCCATACATAGAGAAGTACGGACGTATGACAGAGTAAAAAAATTTGTCAGAAAAATCTTTGAGAGTGAGGTCATATATCAATTTTCTTCCCCATGGTGGATGCCAAAATGTATGTGTCAGAATTTTGACCTCTAAATCAGCCACAACACAACATAGTCATTTCTCAATCATTGAATTGCGAAGATGAACATGAATTGCTCATTCAACAATATCGATCAAATCAACCTGTTGCCTCCTATTTAGTTGGAGTGTTTAATTACTCTCAAAATGAGAGCCAACAACCATAGACCATTGCTAAAATGGAGGATTTGAAATCTTTGAAAACCAAAATGGATTTTATTCTATATGAGAGATGCAATTGTAATCTAGGAATGAAGATACATATTTTAAGCTAAGAAACTTGAAAAAGATGACATAATTAAGCTACTTGATAGTAAACAAACTAAATTGAAATGAAGAATGCCATTAAGATAAATAAAATTACACTAAATATGCAATAAAAGCTTGGAAATATGAGAAAATTGAGACAATAATTCACTATAGTTTGGTACTCTAAAAATTGCTCTTCCAAAATGAAGGAGAGAAGGTCGATAATATAGAAAAGCCTAAAGAGAGGATGAAGAGTTTCTTGGGAAGAAATGGCTAACTCTTCATCTCCATGGAGGAAGGTGAGATAAATATGAAGGAATTATTTAATAAGGTAAATGAATTATTTCCACATGGGTGTCTTTTCTTATTGTTTGAATTATTAAATTCAAGTGAGGATAATTCATTCAAATAGCCAAATAATATTTAATTCCCTTAATGTGTATTAGCTAAAGGGGGTGGGATTAATTTAATTTAAAAGTGCTTAGGACTTTAGAATTAAAATAATTAATCATAGGGATTTTTAGCTAATAAATCATTGAAAATTTAGGAATTAAATATGGTGTAAGATTTATGCAAATTTAGGTTTTCTGCATTTGAGACTAAGTCAATTAAAGACAATTAAGAAGGAGAATTTTCCTAGTACAATAGGATTTTGATGATGAGAAAATGCACCAAAATTTATTAGAATTGTAAGGTGCCAATTTTGGGGTATTACAATAATAGGTATTAGTATTGTTGGTCCCACTTAGACGAGGGGGTGAACCAAACAAATCAAAACTTAAAAACCTAAAACTAAACTCATTGATTCACTCAGTAATATTGAATACAATAAATAACCAATTCACAAAATAAATCAATAACATAAGAATCAATACATATCATATATGTAAATCAATCATTCAAACTTAAAAACATTAGATTAACTCATATAACTCCAAATTTAACTATGTTGACACCAGATTTAACTCAGTTGACACTAGATTTAATGAGGAACCCTTCTAAAGTACGCTTGATTAAGAACTTATCGTGTTCAAGATTACAAACACATTTGCTAAATGTGACCCTATAAGGGGATTTACCTCAGATCTATTAAGATCTTCACCCTGTTAGGAGTGGCCTTGTTAGAGGTCTTTAAACACTCTTTTGGAATGTCACCTATGTCTAGGTTTTACAAATAGGACTGTTAAATCCACTTGGTTAAGAGCTTTCTTTGTTACAAATATTAATGAACAATAGTAAACATTGATCTGTAAATATAGCAACTACCTTTGCTTGTGTTAGATCCTTTATGCTCAATTGAATACTAGCATCACATACTCCATTGATCTCTTTCTGAGATTGTAGATTCTTCAATCTCTATTTCTCTGTTCTACTCAGTAAATATTGTTCTTCAACTTCTTCTTCTTCTTTGTTTAATTCGCAAGCCTCTTGTTCTCTGTTTCTCATTCTTTATATAGACATAATTTTGCCTCTTAATCTCCTTAATTTTATTTTCCTTCATTTCCACTCAGTCATTTGATCATCTTCTTCATATTTCACAACTTAGTAAACCATCTCACTTTTACCTCAGAACTTGTACTTTTCTTGGAACTCTTCACAACTCTATTTAACCACTTGATCTTTTTCTTAAATCTTCTCATTAAATTTTCCCATTCGTAGATCTTGTAACAAACCTCATTTAATTCATTTCCTTTTCGAGCTCATCATCTCTTCACATTAAACTCGATCTTATCATAATTTATTGTCAGTATCATGTACTCAGTAAAAAATTTCTTTACAACTCGATAACTGACTTCATTCACTGCTCGGTGTCAAACTCATCTTAAGTTCTCGATACTCGGTAATTTATGACTAGCTCACATAACAATGTAACATTATACTAACTAACTCATTCTAGCTTAGTAAAGTAACTCTTTCAGTCATAAATTTAATTCATTTATTCAATGGAAAATGCATCAAACCATTCCAATTCATCCCACACCCTATTTCTATAGTGATTAAATCTTTCATTTTTAACTGCAAACTTTTTGCTCACATGTTTCTGATGTAGAGTGGATAGCTAGAAGCCACAAAAGGACTCTAAAGGACAATGTATCCTTCAATACGCCAAATCCAAGAGGAAAAAGGGCCCTACACTTATCAAAAGTGCAGGAATGGCTTGGATCTAGGTTATCACAACCCACTACCCACAGGGGAACCTACTCACTAGGTTCCACCAAGCCTAGAACACCAATTCCCAATGATTGGCTAAAATGCACTTATATCAAATTATTCACAAAGCCCCATGAAATGAATCCAAGGACAAGGGGTGGCCTACACTCATGGATATGGCCTATTTAGGTCCCTAATACAAGGATTCCATGATCCTATTCAACACATGCAACCTTTTGAACATAGTTTCTTTGGAAACCCTCCTATTGGCTTGTAGCCTTTTCTCAAAGGATTTTTTCTCTTATACAAAATAATTCAACATAGCCCCTTGAACTAATAGGGATTATGATACCATTTAAGGCCTAAGGTATTATACTTAAGCACCAAAACATTAAGATGAAAGGAAAATAGGAAAACACACAAAAGTGCTATTATAATTAGGCCTAATTAAGTCTGCACTTACACTACAAGTAATCCTTCCTTGCATCCAATTCCTAGACCAATACTTGTATCATGTGAGGTCATGTATAAGGGTCTTCCAAACCAATTTTGAGGTCTTGATAAATCCCCAAACATAAGTTATGTAGACTTTACTAATTCAGTGAATGGTGCACACATGGACATGTACACCTAGGGCATCATGGCAAGCCCATATCCCTACACTTTGACAAACCCAACCTGCATATTCTTAAATTAAATTGAAAATTATTGAATTCCACCAAGGGGCATTAGATTCCCATGGTGGAATAAAAAAGAAAACACAATTACAAATGAAACCCTAATTTAGGGCCTACAATCCAGGGTAGGAGGAGTAAAAATAAGATAACTCTCAATGGACAAAGTATTAGAATATGAGACAAAGTGAAAAAGAAAGATAATACATAGGACTACCTTAATCAGTCATCCTTTCCCTCAAATGCTTCTGTACCTATCTATACAAACTGAATGTTCCTCGAGAACGTAGAAAATTAGTTATTTTTATTGATTGAATGCCAAAAATTACATTAGATTAGCCTACCACCTGCATATAAGGAATTTTTTAGGCACTCCAAATGGTTACATCTCATTTTTGAACTAACTTGCCATTTGGGATTTTATTTACAACTTTTTTTCAAAAGTTGCTAAAAAAGTTGCTTGACAACTTTTGAGCAACTTTGCATTCTAAGTGACCAAACTTGGTCCAAACTAGATGTTATGATCCCTAACAGACCAAAACATGTAAAAAAAATAAAATAAAAATAATTTAACCTATTACTAAGGTTTGGGACAATAGTTTACCAATAGTTGACCAAGGGCTTATAATTGCCAATCTTGGAACTAGGTCTTACAAAGATGTGCCCAATATGAAACCTTTATTCTAACAAGATCTAGAGGCCACTAGGACCTTCATGGAACCCTAAGTACTAGTGTTCTCCTTCACCATAATCCCCATCAGGTTTTGAAGTCAAGTTCCCTCTTGAGGTTAACTGATCAATAGTGATGTCATGTTGCTTAATTTGTTCCTATGTCATCCAGGTAGCATCAATGTTAGGGAGTCCTTTCCACTTGACCAAGTGTTGCATATACTTGTGGTTCCTTGTTTTCTTCAAACCTTTGGATTCCAGGATTATTTCCAACTCCACTAGTTTTCTTTGTGGAAGGTTTGTGACATAGTCTCCTTTATCCTCCTCACTTTGTGGATCCTGCACATTTATCATATTTGAAACACATTTATAAGGTGTTAGATATGCAAAATTAAATATAGGAGAGATCAATAGGGTAGGAGGAAGGTAAATATCATAGGAATTTTCACTCATTTTGTTGAGGATGGTGCATGGCCCAACTTTCTTCATGTTTATCTTTGAATATCTACCTTTAGGTAGTCTCTCTTTTCTTAGGTATGCCCATACCTTATCTCCAATCTAGAAATGAATCTCTCTTCTATTCTTATCTACATGTGCTTTGTATTTCATGGTGGACTACTGCAAGGTGTCTTTCACTTCTACCTGAACTTTGGTGATGATATTTTCTAGCTCCTCACCTTGTGCACTCACTCTAAAATATGAAGGTAACTCTACCATGTCTAGAGGACCCTTAGGATGTAATCCATAGGTGTCTTTCCTGTGGACCTATTCAAAGAGTCATTAAAGGCAAATTTTTCTTGGGGATGTATCATATCCCAAATTTTGGTGTACTTTTTTGTGAGTCACCTTAAGAGATTTCCAAGAGACCTATTTACCACCTCTATTTTCCTATCTATTTTTGGGTGGCATGCTGAACTGTAGGTCAGATTGGTGCCTAGTTTCTTGAAAAGTGTCCTCCAAAAGTGACCTTGAAACTTTGCATCTCTGTCAGAAACTATTTTTTGGGGTAGGCCATGAATTCTAACCACTTGTTTGAAGAATAAGTGTGCTATGTGTGAAGTATCATTTGTGCTCTTACAAGGAACAAAATGCACCATTTTACTAAATTTGTCCACTATGACAAAAATGTTATCATAACCCTATCTTGTTCTTGGTAATACCATTACAAAATCCATGGAGATGGACTCCCATGGTCTAGTTGGTATAGGCAAAGGCTGATACAAAACTTGATTTATGCATACTCCTTTAGCTTTCTGACAGATGGAACATGATTCAACAAACTTTCTGACATCCTTAGCCAATTTTGGCCAAAAATAACTTCTCTTTACCAAGTTTGTGGTCTTGTCTATTTTGAAGTGACCTCCCATGCCACCACAATGCTTTTCTCTGATTATGTTTGTTCTCATGGAACACTTAGGGATGCATAACTGAGCCCCCTTAAACAAAAGGTTATTATGTATCAAAAAGTTAGAAAAATCAGTGTGATACCTGCCTGTCATATTTTTGCACACTTCAAAAGCCTCTCCAAAATTTGGATCTCCTGCATATAGGTGTTGGAGTGAGTCAATGCCCACACTTTGAAGTTGAACTTCTTCAATTAATCCAACCCTTCTACTTAGTGTATCAGCCACCTTGTTGGCTAGTCCCTTTTTGTGCTTTATGTTAAATGTGTAAGCCTGCAATTGTTCCATCCATTTTACATGTCTAACCCCTAATTTGTTCTTAGTATTGAAGAAACTCAATGCATGTTTATCAGTAAAGACTATAAATTCTTTTGGGAGAAAATAATGTCTCCATTTTTTAAGTGCTTGAACCATGGCATATAACTTTAAATCATAATTAGAGTATTTATTCTTTGTATCATTTAGTTTTTTAGAAAAGAATGCCACAACCTTACCTTCTTGGCTTACTTTGTTGAAATCAGGAAGTGTTAAGATGGGATATTGAGATACCCTATTCTTGAGGTATCGGAAAGCATCATTAGCCTCTTTGTTCCATATAAATTTAATCTTCTTACCACCTTTAATAGTGTCCAACATAGGTGCACAAACATGACTGAAATTTTTTATGAATTTCCTATAAAAAGTGGCAAAACCATGAAAACTTCTAACATCACCTTGGTTCTTTGGTGGAGGCCAATTGACAATTTCTTGAACCTTCTTAGGGTCCATTTTTAGGGTGCCTTGTGAGATGAAAAACACTAGGAACATAAGTTCCTTCTTCATGAACATGCACTTTTCCAAGTTAATCACTAACTTGTGTTGATGAAGTCTCCTCAAAACCTGTTCAACATGGTCAAGATTCTCTTCCCTGCTATGACTGAATATTAAAATTTCATCAAGATATATGACTAAAAAGTTTCCAATAAAGTCAATAAAGATTTCATTCATGAATCTCATGAATGTTCTTGGGGAATTTCTCAGCCCAAATGGCATTACCAACCACTCAAAAAGGCCTTTAGTTGTTTTAAATGTAGTCTTCCATTCATCCCCTATCTTTATTCTGATTTGGTGATATCCTGATTTTAAATCAATTTTAGTGAAGTAACTTGCATTTCCCAATTGGTCCAGTAAGTCCTCCATTCTTGGGATGGGAAATCTATACCTTATGGTGATCTTGTTTATGGCCCTACTATCTATACATAACCTCCATTTTCCATCTTTCTTGGGTGCTAAGACTGATGGGACAGTACATGAGCTAAGGCTCTTTTGAATCAGTCCTTTTTCAAGAAACTCACTAATTTGTTTTGCAATCTCTACATTTTGGGTAGGAGTCATATTATAAGGTTCTTTATTTGGTAAGGAGGAGCCAGGTATCAGATCTATTTTATGACTAATATCTCTTAAGGGAGGGAGGCTTGTCGGAAAGTCACTAGTAGTGACATCACTATATTTATTTAATAGTTCTTTGAATTCATTTGGTATTGGATCCTTGTCATTAGATCTTATGCTATCCTTAGGTTTAGAGATTAGGACAAGGGCTTCAGTCTCAGGTTCCTTCAACACTTGCAACATTTCCTTTTCACCCAAGGTGATGATAGTGGGTTCTTTCTCTATTTTAGGATCAGGTAGGGGATTCATAGTTAAATTTTCCCTATTTTTGGTGATGGATTAGGTGTTCTTCCTAAAATGATGTGTGGCATCCACATCATATTTCCAAGGCTTTCTTAGAAGGATGTGAGAAGCATCCATTTCCACAACATCACAAAGTACTTTATCTTTGAAGTTTGCAATAGAAAATTCAACCCATGCTTGTTGAGTTACTAAATTTTGTTGACCTTTGGTCAACCAAGAGACATGGTCTGGGAAGGGTTGTGTCTTCTTAGGAAGATTTAGCTTTTGAACCATTTCAAGAGATATCTAATTTTTAGTTGAACTAGAATCTATCAGAAGATTACATACCTTTCCATTGCATTTGATCTTTGTCCTTAATAGGTTCTTCCTTTTAGGAGGTTCTTTTTATTGTGGTACTTGAAGCAATACTTTCCTCATCATCAAACGTGCTCCTTCCTCTAGTTCTAGATCCCTTAGGTTGGCATTATCTTCTTTTCTATCTTCTTGGATGAGTTGTGTCATTCTCTCCCCCTGATTTTTGTTATTCCTTTTCTCAGGGTATCTCCCTGCATGGTGTCTATCATGCCCCGCAAGGGAACCGGGGAAGAGAACAAATATTCTCTTTGTAAAAGAAAACCTAAGTAAAAATTTATGAAATTTTTTTTTGAACTTTTAAAAGAATTATATGAATGAAACTTTAAACTTAGATTCTTCCCAAACTTCCCTTCTAATTTAATGCACCATTCATTTAATTCCATTTAGTGTGCTAAAAATTTGATGTACTTTTTTAAAGCAAACTACAGCATATCATTATAAGATTCTTTATTAAGAAATACCTAAGTACTTTCATTTCAATTTTCCTTTTAAAACCATCTATATTCCTAAGTATTCTTTATGAACAATATAACCTTTATATCAAATGGAACCATCTAAATCATTTGGTACATTGCAAATAAAACATTTGTTCTTCAATAGCCTTTTTACTTAATCAATAATAAGAAACATACTACTATACTTGAAATGTTACCAAATCCATTTTCTTTTCCAACATACATCTTGTACATAAAGTTCATGCTTTTCCCTTTTTTCCTTTTGCCTAAGTCTACCCATTCCAAATACATCATTTTGAAATATATTAATGATTAAATTACATCCAACTCCTCAAGGGAGGTAACAATAATTTTACATCATGAAATATAATTACAAAGCCTTCATTCTTCAAAAATTGGTACATAAGCAAACATGAATCTTCAAACACTGCCTCCGCAAAAGATACCTCGATAAAAGATTTACCACCCAACCACGTTGCTACCAAAAAGACCCACTCCGCCGTGCTAGGAGATAAACACCAAGGTCCAAAAGAAGGGATACCTAGGCCATACCTAGGGTTGGGTAACCTTTCCCAAATACGAGTTGAAAAGAAGATCAAAGTCTAATTCTTCCCCAAAAAGGCTCTAAGGCTTGGTAGAAACTCTAAGCAACCACCTAAGTGAGTGTCATTGCATAGCCCTCCTTGGGTTGTCCTGGTACTAGCCACTCTGGCGTCGGTCCCTAAGTAGGCACATGCGGGATCAAATGCCTTTCGTACAGACAAGCGCCATTCGATCATACCTACGTGTAAGTACCTTCTTCCACTCCCATCCATAGCCTTTACTATCGCTAATGGCATGGGCGAGGCACATTTAATCTTTTTAATGTTAGAACCCACTCCCATAAGTTTAATTTAGTTTTCACTTGTTAAATAACTCTTCAGTCGATTATCCTGGTTCTAGCCACTTAGGGCCCCGGCCCCGCACTAAGAGCCACTCACTAGGTGTCGTTAGGTTTTCTACGCTTAACCCACATATCAAAATTACATCATACACATAGTAAAAACATATTACAAACACATTTGAGAACTGCTACAAAGAATAGAAATTAATAAGATAGTTTATGGATATTTAAGAAATTTAAAAAAAACAAGTAAAGAACACATTT
>MU226547.1:5589420-5625481 GCA_018584345.1 Thuja plicata | reverse complement strand
TCACTGTAACAACTTATAGAATACTTTAGAGATTGCAATGATTGATCTAAAATAGAGTATTATAAGCCAGGCTATGGTTTTGATAACATGAACCAATGAGACAAGGACTTTCATCCTTCTTCCTTTTTATTTCAGGAGGGGTAACCTAATTGATTCACTCTCTAAGGAATCACTAAAATGGACACTATCCTGTTGATATGAGTCCTTAATGAGTTCAGCTCATTTGTTCTAAAAAACTAGATAAAATTGATTAATTTGTGTTCAGCAAAATCTAGATCAGTGCCTATTCCTTGGGCAGAGAGTCAATGAAAACATATGTCAACAATAGTAAACTAATGCAATACTGAAGAATGCCTTACAAAATTCATACAATCCAGATTGGATGCCTTACAAATAATCTACTCAACTCAATACTTCTTCATCAAATCTTCACAACCATGTCCTGCTCTCTGAAACCATTCAAAAAAATTAACTCTCTCCTTGAGAAAGACTCACAAATGATTAGACACACTACCTTTTAGTAGGTATATTTCAGATGCCTTACAAATGAACTATACTAGAGCATAAACACAGTCAAAAGAGACAAGACAAAAATGAGTAGGAACTGCATTGTATTCTCATTAATCCAAATTGTTTCTAGATATCCAGACATTAAACTCAAGAACTAAGCATGAAGAAAGAAGTATTCTTTACAAATAGAAATCTTCATACCAATGGTAACTTGTACTGAACCAAGCAAAGATAGGAACAAGGACAAGACCAGGAACCAGAATAGGAACTTGAATCAGAACTTGAATCAGAACCTTCAAAACAGAAAATACAAGAAAATAAATAAGAGAGAAGAAACCCTATTAACTCTGAGACATTCACACCTATCTCTCCTCAAATCTGATTTTGTCTCATCCTGTATTTTCTCAGTAAAGATATGAACTCCATCGGTGGCCTCACAACTTGTTTTCAACTGCCTCCAAAATCTGACATTGAAACTATCAGTGATTTTAAAATATGAATTAACTTGCTTTCAAAGTCTTTACAAAATCAAACTTATTCCATTAATATCTGACTCCATAAAGAAATATGACCTCACTCTGCAAGTGCCTCTTTAAAATCTGATGTCTTTCTGAAGAATATCTGATTTCAAAATTTGACAATAAACCCTCTGGGAAAGCCTTTCCTGAAAACTTTGCAATAAAATATTATTCATTTTGTGTCATTCTCCTGTGCAGATCTGATTTCAACTTATCCATCTCAAATTTGCATCAATCCTCCAAGAATCTGACTTTAAAATTTGATTTCCATCTATCTCTGAAAAAATCTAATTATCTTTGCCCATTCCAAAATTTGATCTTATCTTCTGCAAATCTGACTGTCATTTTGTAAAAATATGATTTTATCTGTTATTGCAAAAATATCCCAGAATGCATTTTTGACAAGTATTTGCAATAAAAGATTAAAAAATTACACTGTGCACATTTCAATGTCTTTGAAACTCTCAATTTTCTACAATTTTCCCAGACTTCACCAGAAATTGACATATGGCAAATGTTGGCTAGCTGCTCTAAATTTCTCTTTGATTGTGTTTTAACCCTAGGTAACTTTTTCCACTTTATCTCCAAGTCTCTAAACTTTTCGCCTAACCATGCTCTGATTTAGAGACATAGAGACTAGCATTAGTCTCATAGTCTCTGAATCAAATTCCACTTAACATCTTTAACCGGAGACCATGCGACTACCTTTAGTCTCCTTGTCTCCAAATGTTTTTAACTCTTTCATCAACTCTCGGTGACCTGGCGACTAGCATCTGGCAGTTTATCCTCATCTGGTGACCATGCGACCACACTCAGTCTCCAAGTCTCCAGATCCTTTCGCATTAACTGCTAGCATTCGGTGACCTTGCGACTGGTGGTTAACTTTGGTCACGGTGGTTATCTCCTCCATCTAGCGACCTCGTGACTAACCACTAGCGGTCAGTCACCAAATCTCGGTGGTTATCTCCCTTGACGGTCAGCTTTTCGCGACTACCCGACTGGATGCCACATGTCACTTTTGTCAAAATTTGTTTTCCTTCATTTTTAGGCATGAAAACTGAGGCATCAGATGACTGGGTGCGTGCATGGAGAGTCTCCTCATCAGCTTCATACTTGATATGTTTGATCTTTGCATATAAACATTTTGAAATTTTGTAGCTGGGTGTATGTGGGATAATCAGTTTGAGAATTTTTAAAGCCTTTTCAAATTTGGGTGTCAAAATTTATGGGGCCCAACTGCATTCCAACCTCCAGCACTCAAGGGCTCACCAAGAGCCTTTACTCTCTCTTATTTTCTATGAAAGTTAGCGTTTTAGTATATAAATACTAAAAAATGCCACCGCACAAGCCATATGGGATAATCCATTTTCATATTTTTCAAGTTTTCTGAGAGCTTCCTGTATAAACTTCTCACTAATGGCTTTGTTTTATTGCAGATGGAGACCATAAACATGTTCCATAGGTCAAGGCGCCACTCTTCATGGTTTCACATTTGCCAATTTTTAAAACAAACATCTTAAAAAACCTCCCTGTATTATACTCTGCGTAGCTTTCCAGATTGGGGTTGCAGATACCTATGTTTATGGAATATATATAACTCTCCACCAAGACTTAACGCTGAATCCTTTTATGCTTAAATAGCTTTGTACCTGCCATTTACATTTGTTTATAAAAATTTAATGTCATTGCTTGTGCTAAGTTTATCAAAACATAGTCTTTATTTTCAATGAACAAAATGTAATCTCCTCCATTTTAGTTTACGCAAGCAAGCATGATGGGAAAATTTGTAGAATTGGCTTTACACCAGCCACTTTGCATTGTTTGAAAGTTTCTAAAGCCTTTCTTCAAATCCACTTGGAGCAGCTCCTACAAACAGTCACACGCCCTATCTATACCTCCACATTAGCACGGGTTGGGAGGACAATGGTAAAGTTGTTGAATTTGGCCTTACATCTGCCAATTCATGCGTTACACTTGAAATTTTATTTCTTTTTAAAATAATCTGACAACCCCAAATTGGCGCAGACTCTTGGCAGTGAGGACTACATTTTGCAATGTTTTTGTTTTAAAAAACTTATTAAGACTTCCTCTGTGAAGAATACACAATAGTAGACATGTATGCAGCTAGCTTCCTTCCCATTTGTGTCAGCACAGACCCTTCTATTTCTTTCATAGACCATGTTGGTATCCATCACAGTTTATATATAAAAACATTTAATGCCTTAGAAATCTTCATAGGAAAAAATGTGGACTCCTACCTGCCAATAGCATTTACTTTAATGTTTTATGACTTTCAACATCCTACTTTCATTGTTGTGCTTCTTATTGACTGGGTAATGTGTAGCCCCCAATGCAATACTAATTGCTTTTTAAAACATTTCCTTTTTCTCCTTAAAAAATTAGTGCAAACATTGTATTGGGCTTGGCAATAAATTTGCTTATGGCGTGATTTTTCAAACACATCTGCAACTTCAAGTTACCTCTTCTTCAAGTCTTCTTACTACTTTCAGCACAGTGTCATAGAGTTCATCAAGATTATTAGACCCTTGAAATGTGCCAAAATATCCACCCTGGCAATATCGCTGTCCATAAGAGTTTCTTGCAGCTTTGGTACAAGATCACAAAATACTATGTTGAATAGACCATCAAGTTGAACACTCCCTTTTTCAGATGAGTAGACAACCCTGAAACAATCTCTGATTGACGCAGCCCACTGTGACAATCACAATCTTACTAATTTGTTGCTGAGAAAATCTTAATATTTGGGCTCCTGTGCCATGGTGTCATGATACTCGGACTTTACTCCACCCTCAAAACCATAAATCTTGTTCATAATCTTGTTTTCATGATTTTTTCTAGAAAGATAAAGCCCCAAATGGATACATGCATTTGATTGTATATTCACTAAAAAAATTTCAACAAATCCAGCTTGCATATTTCAGTCAAGCATCTTTTCTTATGTGTCCTTCTAGTCCTTATGTACTTCAATCTTGAATCCATATTTTGAATACAAACCATTACGCAAATTGATTTGAAAGCATCGAACTAGTGGCCTTCACAATTACTTTTGACACTTTTGAAATTTGACCATATAACAGCAACTAGCCTCCGGGACAAGCCTTCAAAACTAATGAAAACAAGCAACCCAACTGTGACACTTGGAAAAGTGAGTCATTCATCACCATTAAATATACAGGCAGAAGGGCTTCACTAGATTCATCCTCAAGCACAAGATATAACAGTGCAAACTTAGCCTTTCAGAAAAATGTGTAGGTGCAAATGCTAAAACAACATAAGTTTCATCCGGAAAGGCCACTGTAAAAATCAATGAATCATGCACTGATGTTTCACCATTAGGTCAAATATTACATTCATATGCAATGAAATGGTGTCACAATCAGATCCTGGAAACAACTTTCAGATCAAAAGTTACCATTCTCAGAAAATGATTAACTTGCAAACTTAGTTCTATTCTGCATTGCAAACTGAATAAACTACCTCTGAAAATGAACTTGCAAAGTCACCAAAATGAACCTTCATAATCTTGACCCCTGAACCTGGATTCAATGTCATGTGTAGAATGAAAAACTTCATTTTTCTTCCTCTAATAGAAAACTATTCAACTGATACCAATCTGCAAATGTTAGCATCTTAACACTTTTCTAAATTTTAACACAGTGGAAAAGTAGAAACTAAATTTGGAAACAGCGAAGCAAAGTAATCAAGTGGATTGATCAAGATCTAGAAATCCTCAAATGAGTTCACTCCTAGGTCTAAAATTTAGATCAAATTTCAATTATTCTTGACCTCAAACCGGGTGTAAACAGGGAAACGACAAAGTATGTCATTTAATTCTGAATTCAGCATTTTCAATGAAATTTTAATAAATCAGAAATGGAAAGGCTTTGGAAAAGTGACTAACTGGATTGGCAGGAATCTGAGACTCTTCAAATAGGTGCACTCTTATGTTTACAATATGAGGGACAACTCAATTATCCAAAATGTTCAACCGTGTACACATTTTCAAGACCTCAAAGTGGACAACTTAGTAATTTTGTACTTGAAAACTCACGAAATCAGAATTACTCACCAATGGAATGGTTCTAAAAAACTTGTCATCTGATTTCATAGGGTTCTAAAACTAGAAATATTGGTTCATTATCATGCTTACAATACCTGGGAACACACCATGATGTCATATCTATCCATTTGATCAAAGATGTAGGCCTTCAAAATGAGGTATTCAAAAATCTGCTTTCAACAACTTTTGGAAACTTAGCAAAGTGCCAACAGAATCAGACTGACAAATTTCTCAAATGGATTCATCATGATCTGGGAATTGGAAAATATGAATTATGTGACCCTTGGATCATATTACAAAAGGAATTTTTTCAAATGAATCAACTGGTCAAAAATTTTAACCTGTCAAACTGGGCTATTCAGACTTCTGAGCAGAACAAAGATGCAAACAGTTCTGAGAGACCAATTTTGGGGAATATGGAAACTTATCAAATGGATTGATAATGACCTTAGATCTAAAAGATAAGCTATTTGATATGTATTTAACCCATTCCCAAAGTAGTGACTCATGAAACTCAACAAGGTACAAGATATTCAGAAGCAAAGTAGGCCTCGGACAACAAAATGACACTTTACCAAAATGCAGATTTAGGCGACCCCCTCAAAATGACTACTCCCTAAACATGTCATCTTTGGAATTTAGGAGTTGGAAACCACTATATATGTGAAATGAAAGTTACTAGCCATCTTCCCAAATTTTACCTCATGAAAATCATACGGGTACCCTTACAAGCATTCAAACTGAGCCTTCTCACACAAATTTTCAAGGGTACTCACCTAGCTTATCTAAAAATTTTAACATCGTCACTCCAAATTTGTTCCAAATTTGAGAGGACCAAAAATCTATTTTAGTGACTTTATCCTTCTCATGACTACTCTCCTCATCAAGATTGAGTATCTCACTCCATATCTTATGCGTGTCTTGTTCAAGCTCTACAAGCTTCTCTTTAAGAAATTTACAAGCTCTCAACTTGGGTGAGAAGATTTTTGTATATTTTTCCGTGACTTCATTGATTTCTTCTCTCATTTATTCAAGAGGCATAAGAGAGACCAACACTCTTTCTCTTACCCTCTTCTCCTCATGAAGCGCAATAGTGAATCTAGAAGAAATTATATCTAAGAGTTCTTGAGGTACATCTCGGGTAGTGAAATGTAGTGGGACATAGTAGTGTTTACACAACTTAGCAATAAGTGCATCTTCAATTTTATTCTATTCTACAGTATCCCATATTAACCATTTCCTAATCTTAGGATGTGCAACAGATGTAGCTTCAGAAATGTTCTTACATATTTCATCAATGTCCTTAGTGGGTGATGTAACCTTTTCTATTTCCTTTACCTATTTTACAGTGTCAGGTTCATCCATAGCTGAATCCTCTAAATCCTCATCAGTCTGAACATATTTCCTTCTTTTGACAGGTGCCCTAGCTAGTTTTTTTTGTTTTTGAGTGTCTTGTTTTCTCTTATACACTTTCCCTTTTACCATGGGAGAAGGAATTGCATCTTTTTCTATTTGACTTCTTGTTCTAGACTTCTTTGGTGGAGGAGGAGGTGGTGAATTAGACTTCTCTTCCTCTGATTCTTGTTGCTCTATTGTATCACTAATGGGAAGTTGATCCTCAGTGATTTCCTCCTTACCCTGTTGTTCCTCCTCACCTTCTTCTTCTTCTTCTCCTTCAGAAGATATTTTCATATTCTTTTTCAGATTCTTTACTATTCTTTTTGACTGTTTTACAGACTTCTTAACAACAAGATTTGATTTAATCTTCTGTTTGGCCTCTTCATAGGTACCAAATCTCAGTTTTTTTTTGTCTATTGGTTCATTCAATAGTGCCTTAATGCACTCATTGGCTAATCCTTTTTTGATTTCATAATCCAATTTTGAAAGCCATGATTTTCTTGGAACTACTACTTGTATGTATGTGAAGTCAGTATCTACCATGAAACATATTTCTTCACGGTGTTCCTCTATCAGTTTCTCAGGAATCCTAGTTATTGCTTGAAGCATTTCCTTTATGGTTTTGAAATACTCATGCATAACATTGTCAAAATCTGTCCCTAGTGATTCTATAAATTCACCTATCTAAATGGTAATGGGTCTGCTTGTGTCCCATGTAACTTTTCCAATGGAAGGAAAGTATTCTTCAAAGTAAAAGAATATGCACATTATGAGGGAACCAAGCTTACATTTGTTTATCCTTGACGACCTTATTGTGCACATGTCCTCCTCAAATTGATGTAATAGGATATCTATAAGATCCATCTTCTTCCCTTGTTTGATAATCTTGTATGTTGTGCTCGTAGTAGTACTAGATATGTTGTTCATTCACCTTTCTTGGAATATCTTATATCCAACAACACATGCTCCAAACTTCAGCTCTATGTCAGTAATGGTATTCACCTTTAGTGCTCTCTTATCTAATTTTGTACCAGTTAGTCTTTCAACTTCTGCTAGAGATGGATGTTTGTGAGCCTGTGGTTTATCAGTTGTAGGATAACTAGTAACCGCGTGAATAACATCCTTTGTTATTTCCTTTGGCTTGTTTAGCCATAGAGTCTTGTCGTGAGCTCTAATAAGAAATTTTTTTATCCATTCTATTTTGAAAACCTTGGGAAAATGTAGTGCATTTGTGAGTCCCTTTACTTCCAAGTGTTTGTGCTCTTCTTTGAGCTTTACAGCATCATCACATAATGCCCTATAAGCATTATCTAGGTCTAGATCTCCTATCTCTGAGATCTTGCAGTCAATATAGGAACTTACATCCTCTACCAGTAAAACCCTAGGTGGGATTTAGGAGAATGCTCCAGAATCGTCAGGTTGTGAAGCTATTTCAGGATGTATCTTGTATTTAGGCTCTGGACATACACCTCTGCTTACAAGTTTGAAGGGTTTGTTCTTATCTTCCTTAATTTTCTCAACCCCAGAAGTCGATGCCATCGCGTTGCAGAAATTTAGGGCTTTTCATAAAAAAAGACAGTGCGGTCAGTGAGTATGATAACTTATGGATTCTTTGTGCTTGCTTATGAATGTGAATGCTTTGTGTCATAATGATTTCTGTTGGGTCACTTTTCAATCTGCTCTTAAATCGCTCTGCTCTGCTCGAAAATTTTAGGTGTGAAAATGAGTTTACCCATTGGGCTTTTATAACCTCTTTGTACCCTAAGTTATCATTAATGCTTACCAAATCATCAGTTTATGAAGACTGATTTCATCGGTAAAGACATTCATAACATCTTCGGTGTTTGTGCCAAGCATTTGGGTAGCTAGTAGTTTTGGAGACTTCACCGATGATTGTCGGTGAGGTTGCGAAGATAGCTTTTGTTGATTCAACAATCACCGATATCTGTCAATTTACACTTAGCTTGTGTAATGACCGATACATTCTGGTAAGTAATGCTAACTTTTCTGTGTGTGTTCACTGATACAAATTGTGCCCAATAACCGATGATTGCTTTTCAATAGTTTAGAAAATAATAATATATTGCATCTTTATTCATGCTAATATTATAATATGAACTATATATAATGAAACCAATGCATAGTAAAACTTGTTATAATGCAGTTCCATACTTACTTGTGCAACTTAGTTGGATGTAGTGAAGTCACTGGATCCATTGGATGAGGTGGCACCATTTGTATTACTTGTTCTAGCACCTTCAGTGTTTGTGGCTTTTACCCACATCTTGTTTCTCATTCTCTTGATGAAATCAATGGTATTTCCATTGGGACATGTACTTGTGTCTGTCAGTCGGTCTTTGCAATCTTTTATTACATGTCCAACCTTATGACAATGTAAACATGTCATACCTAGATTGGTCCAACCTCCTAACCTTCTGGTCCATTTTCTCATATAGTTGGCAGCAATATGACCATACCTTCCACATGCTCTATAGTTTACCCATGTGTTATAGTCCCAAACATATGAGTTACCTACTCTTGTTAGTTTGTATCTTTTATCAGTTTCCTTTGGTGTCTATGCCTTGTTGTTTCTCCAACATTCCTTATGTGTATGCCCATTCATCTTGCATGTAGGATAGTACTTGTCCATATAGGTTTTTATCTTTGGATTTGTCACTTTGGATTTGCACTCATGTGCCTTGTGTCCTTTCTTTTGACATTTATAACAATTACCAGTAAAAGTAGATTGTGCTTGAGAAATACCTTTCATTTTGATTGTGCAGATGTTTGAGGTGTGGCCTAGTTTTCCACAGTGATTGCATGACAGCTTCTTGGATCTTGGGGTTGTGAAAGTGTTGATGGGGTTTTGCTGACCAGGTCTGCCAACAATCATAAGTTGTCACCGGGTACCGAAGGTACCAGCCAACTCTTCGTGTAAAGGTTATCCATAGAAGTTAGACTCCCCGGGCCTTCAAGCACCTAGGTGTCGGGTCACGACGGTGCAGGGCTCAGTTGGGAGAAGTGACTATTTTCAAGGGGGATAGCTGGTTTCTTCAACTCATTCTCTCTAGAGATTCAATGAGGTAAGGTTTCCCCTAGCCTATTACACTTAGAAAATAAAAAGAAAAAGATCTTGTAGGGTTAGAAACACTTCATCTAACTATAGTCATGTTTAAACATTCAGAACATCAATAATACTCTGATATACTACACTAAATACTGAAGAAATACACAACCATCAGCTAGTATTTTATCAGTAGCGAGGGAAAGAGGTCGTTAATCTATTTGACATATTAGAGTAGAAGATATAAATAATATGAAACATAAAATACCATTAACTCAGAAGCATGAATGCCAACAACATCATTGCAAAGAATTCTCCCTTCTTCATTAATGTCTCTTCCAGCAAGCACTGGTGCATGATATAATGATGGCTCTAGGGGAGCATCTAACTAAAGAAAATAGAACAATGGAGCATTGAGCTCTGCAACTAAAATGAGAAATCACCTTTCTATTACTGTGGACAACAAAATCATCAATTTCACTGACCCTTGGAGATGGGTCGGTCTAGCTATTTATACACATTCTCTTCTAACCCTAACCCTAACCCTATTTTACATTATGTTACAATAAAATACAATATCTGGGGGTTGGTACTACCTATGCCACCCTACAAAAGACCTTGAGATAGAATAGGCCTATCATTCCAGAAGAATGAGACAAGAATATACAGTAGAAGAATCAGCCCCGAGAAGAGAGTTGGGAAGGGGAAGAAAGAAAGTAGGTCTCCCAGGGGTCGGGGCTACATGCCTCATAAATGGGAAATGTGGTGCCCTATCTCCAATGCACTAGGTGTACCCCCGATCGGCACCTCAAGAAGACCACCATGTAGGAAAACCAACTATTGAGTCGATGCCCCCTTGATGTAGCCAACTACCTTCTGACAGCCTTTATTAACCGCTCCTGAAAGTGACCGATCAGCCTCAGGGACTGGCACACGGATCACTCAAAAGAATAAAAAAATTGGGATTCGAGACTCCAGGATCTAGGAACTTACATTGTCAAAAGAATAAAGAATACTAAATGTTTGAATCTTCTCCAGCCTCCAGAGAAAGCTCAAGGTTGTTTATTATCATTGAAAGCCTGGAGGAGGTGGGAGATTCCATCTTCGTCTACATCTTTCAGGCCGGCTCTTCGGTACTTAGCCACTTCAATTTGTTCACCCAGGTCCGGAACATTCTCCTTAAACTCATTGGCCATTTTTTCCGCGTCGTGACCACTAAGCACCATACGAGTTAATTTTGTCATTTGGGCACCATCTATCCCCTCCAAGTATTGATATCGGGACTTCATCATTTCATCAAAACTCCCCAAAACTGAATCCTCTGCTGTGCATGTATCTGTACTAAGGGGGTCAGCCCCGAAAGTCTTTGCTATAAAAGACTTGTATAAATTGAAAGAATATTTTACTACATTGACTTTATCTTATAGATTCCCTACTAGTTGCTTGGTTACCTCCAATGTGAGGTCAATTCTAGAGTGTTGGGTCCTCACAAAATCAAATGATTCATCCCCTAGAATTTCAGACTTAGAAATCATTTCCTCTCCCAGGCCAAGGAGTTCTTCAAGCTCCACCTTCTATGCTTGATAATTTTTGATATCACCCTCCCACAGGTCAATAAGAGTCTTTTCCTGGTGTAGAACATGTCGGGCCGTATATAAGTCTGGGAGGGTGGATACCAAGAAATGCTGGGTGTTTCCTATTTGCAGGGCGACCCACTTGTTGACTGCCTAGGCCTTCTTCTTCATTATTCACAGGGAGTCTATGTCACTCTGTGATAAATCTTCAGATGTGGAAGCCTCCGAAGGAGCGGTGTTGATAGGTCAAGCTAGCTCAGTAAGCAACCCCATAAGGTTTGCATTTTGTGCCTTTTCTATTTTGAGCCTTTGGGCTTCTTTTTCATAACGGGCTTCCACTGCCCTAGCTGCCTCCTTTAGCAAATCCACCTCACCCTATTTTTCCTTTTTTCCCAATGATACCTTTGCAACGCTGTAATCTCTGGGTTCTGTGGTTGCTTCATTGGCGCCCGAGGGAGGTGTCGCCATAATGGCAACTATTTCTCCACCCAGCCTAGTTCAAAGAGTATGAACCATCTGGGCTTTCTTGGCCTTCGGTGGCGCTTGGAATTGAGCCATCATTTCGGCTAGGGAGAGAGGAGTTCCAGGAGTGGACAGAGCTTTTCTTTTTCTACTCTCTACTAACCACTGAGGTGGCAAGAGTGGATTTTCTACTAGAGTCTGTTCTCTTGGTTCTTCCCCGGTGTCCTGTGACTGCTGCTCCTCAGTGGTGTGGGCCTGATCTATCCCTTTCCCTATATCTTCTTCTGTATTAGTAACATCTCCCTCAGCAACATCCATCTCCTCAGACTTGTCCTCTGTATCTACTGCTTTGTCTGGACTTCCATAGGCTTCTTTGGGGATTTCTTATTCATGTTGCTCTTCCTATTGCTCGGCCTCTACCACCAGGGCTTCTTCTTCTATGGGTACATCCTTTGGCAGTAGGGGAGGTACTGGGCAGAGATTTAAAGTTTGGGCCATGGTAATTACCTTCCCAAAGGTCATTCCTGGGAGTGGAGCTTGGATTGTGGTGGCTGTGGTTATGGTTATTCCCAAAGGTCTAGTTCCCCCAGCAGATGTCATTTGTTCATTCTTCCTTTGTTGGTCCACCCCCAGAATCTATATCTCCGGAACCTCAGAGGAAATCTCTGGCTCCGGCTCCCTTTCTTCTATCTATTTTTCCTGCTCCTGCGCAGGCTCTTATTCAGCAGCTTCTTGCTCTGTCTCTGGGACTTCTGCCTCTATTTGTCTGGTGTCCCCCTGCAGGTTCCCAAACTCGTCAGTTGCAAAGACATCACCAAATTCTTCCTACAAGGGGGGACTGGTTGGGACTTTGGCAGGCTCTGTTTCCTTTTCCAGCTCCGGAGAACTGGAAGAGAGGATCTCTACTTGTGGGGTCTGGGATGTACCCAACCCCGGCTCTACCTTAGGCTTTTGGCTAAGACTCTTCTTCCTTCGGGTAACCAAGGGTGGCCCCACATCCCTTATTGTTTCTTCTTCTATTGGATCCACCCCTGTTGCATTCACCATTAAGGCTGCCAGCGACGGGGAGGAAGAGGGACGAATTGGCCCAGCCATGAGTACCGGAGTGGCCAGCCGCGTTATTAATTTCTCCCTCATTTGTTGGGAGGTTTCCACTGACTATTTTATTTGTTTCTTTATGGGGACTTCTTGCATAGGAGGGGTCATATCTATTCATTTTCCTTTATCCACCCTCTGTGAAGAAGTCTCGGCCCCCGGAGTTAATGTTGGTGCCGGCTGGGCTTCTCGACGGGTACTTTCAAGGCACACCTTCTTGAAGTAGGCATGACTTCGCTCGACCACCTCTCAGGTGAAGTCCTTAATTGTAGGCCCTTCCTGGGCATCCCAATTTATAGGTGGGAGGGTCATTGTATCAATCCCCTTTGCCTTGTACTGGGGATCGATAGTGGGGCCGGCATCTGAGAAGTCCTTCGGGAACCTCCGGAGCTTCAATCTGTCCATCATGCCAGCTGTCATCCTGATGTAGTACCAGCTCCACACCTCCACATCATCCTAGAAATCTTCCCAGAAATCCTCCATATGGTAGTGATGGGGCTCTGAAGCCCGGGGAAGTGCCGCTGCAATCTTGCCGTGCGGATCAAAATTTTTCCACGCCAAGTAAAATTCTTCTAAGTTGTAGCTTTTTAGTTCATTATCCGCCTCTTTTGTGGCAGCCAGGTTGCATGAGTAGTTCCCATAGATGATTGGGAATGGAATATTGGGTATCTTCTTCGAGGCAAAGAGTGCATGCACCTCCATTATTTGCCTGTAGTATTTCAAGAGCACGATCTTGTCCCCACACTGTTTGGGCAACAAGTAGGGTTTCCCAGAGAAGCTGGTGACCCTAATATAGATGTGTTGTTGGAATTAGATGTAGTAATGTCCATAACTCTAGACCAAATTCATCGCCTCTGTGGATAGGCGGTATCCTACGTCCCAGGTGGGTGTGAGCAGGTGATAGTAAACGAACGCATCATTTACCTAACAAAAATTGGGGAAGCTAGCCTCCCATTGAACCTACGGGAAATGGTCCCACAATGCCTTCTATCCCGGGCCCATCCTGAGAATGCCATCTGTAAGTAGCCCATGGGCATGGGGCATCTGATGTGCTAGGGCCTAGAAAACATAGGAAGTCATTTAAAATTTCTTCTTCCTGGTCAGTTGAAGGAACTGGGAGTCGACGTGGTTGGAAATTATTGCTGCCCAGTCAAAGTATCCTCCCTTGGTGGAGATGCCGAGGAGGAAGTAATACATCCACTTAGAGAATTCTTGTGTAGAGGGTTGCCAAAAAATTGGGCCAATGCTATCATTCCCATCTGAATGCTTTCTTTGAACTCGGACCTGGGAATTTCTATCTTCATCCTCTTAGGGTCCCTCTTTGGAACCTTGAGCCAATGAGTGTTCATGTATACCCAGGCGACATCCTCCAACTGTGTGAATTGGGTCAAGGCATCTGACCTTGTAACCACAGAAGCCTTGGTGAATTGACAGATCCCCAGACCCGCCTGGAATGTGTTAGGGTCGAGTGATACCAGAGGAGTAGGGTACCCGGTGGGTTCTACAGCTGCGAGCATAATAGCCCAAACAAAAGAGTTGTAATTGGTGGCCAGCATTAGGATAAGCTCTGAATATTGCATAGAGCATGGGAAATAAGCCACCTTAAGAATCTTGGAGTCCCCGATATTGATGGCTAGCTGATCTCTAGCCTGTCGCTGGATGTACATCATTTTCACCAAGGCCTACATTTATGGCCATGTCCCGATGCTGGTGTCGCTAATGAGTTTAACTTTGGACTCGATCTTTGAGCCCATGATAACACTGTCTTGCACGAACTTCATGGTCAGGCGCAACTTCTCTAGGAACCTTTCCATTTTGGATTTGATAGCCACTCTGGTAGCCGTTGCGGAAGGTAGCTCTGGACTTCTGGGTGGGGAGGATGCAGATGCTTCAGACATGTTTGGGAAGTGTACTCTAAAAAATTGCAAGGCAAAGCAACCGTTAGAACGTATTAACAAATGAATACTCCAGAGTCTAGGAATCTTACCACCGTGACACTTGCTTTTCCTAAAAAGTTAGTTTCATTCAGAGAAAACCCAAAAAACACACGCATTATATAAACTTAAAATTGACTGAATATCCGGGCGCTGGGAATTTTATCACATTTGGTGAAGACACGGGATGGATGATGGTAGGAGACCCGAAGCCCGGTGAAGTAACCATTGGTGAGGATGTGTAAAGAGGCAAACCATCAAGGCCACATGGGCGCCACGTGCATAGGTATTAAATAGGAGTTATGGTGATGACGGTGGAGCCAACTGTCCAAATGCGTGAAAAGTGAAGGCCACTTGGATGGAATTAATTGTGCAAATGGGACATAAATGAGGGTTTGGCTGGTTTTATGGAGGAGAGAGAAAATTGCCTGTTTGAAATCAGCCAAGAGTCGAGCTTCAAATAGGTGGTTTTCTTCCTTGAAACAAATTTAGGAGCTGAAAACCAGTGACACAGGCAACTCGACCACCTAGCCAAGCTGCCTGGAAGGATATACATAAAATATACACAAACTTACATATATATACACTGCAGAATGACGTCCATAAGGAACCAGGAAAGGCACAAAGTATATACAGCTTTCTACATTATCTACAAACCTGCCACTTCTGTGCAGAGGGCGAACAACCCTTTGGCAGAGCCGACCCACCAACGGGTGGCAAAACCAGAAAAAAGGAAACAAACAGAATCAAAAGGCAAACAAATAAAAACAAGATGAAGAAGAAACACCAGACAAACAAAAAATGGTGAGAAAAGGGACACCAACCTGAGAATACTGAAAGGAGAGGGAAGGAAGTCATCACGGCGACCCTACAACAGCTATAGCTACCAAACAATCACGACCTGTCACTACGAAACACTCACAATCGCCTGAAAAGAATGGAAGTGTTTAACACTGATTATCGTTAATTCTCTACAAATCACTCTGAGTGCTTGAGTGTTTTAATCGTGGTAAATGTGAAAGTGACAGATAACTTCTATTTATACTCGTGGTA
Organism: Thuja plicata; assembly: GCA_018584345.1. Classification (NCBI taxonomy): domain Eukaryota; kingdom Viridiplantae; phylum Streptophyta; class Pinopsida; order Cupressales; family Cupressaceae; genus Thuja; species Thuja plicata. The sequence continues at coordinate 5,609,792 of MU226547.1, read as the reverse complement.
AAAAAGGTGATCTACCTCCTTCCGGCAATCTTCGGACAAGAAAACCTATGGACCCTGGGCCTAGGGATTCCCCACGATGATCACCTTAAGAACATCATGGCGAAGAATCCTAAAGTCCGGAGTCCGGCTCCCAAAGAAGAACAACCTCCGGGAGCAAAATCCCAGAGATGAGAAACCAACCAAACAAAACACAACAATGGGGAAGAAAACCCCAGAGAAAGAAAACAAAGGGAGAGACAAGGCAAGAGCCGCAAGCAAAAAATAACAAAACAAATAAAAGGAAAAAAAAAGGGGGACCCAACATTTTGCACACAAAATGTAGGGACGGGGATGCAGGGCATAAAAAATGGTGACTATCTGGGACAATTGCCTTAGCGCATTTGAGAACTACAGAATCTCTAGTTAGCAAAACAGGAACAAGCCATTTCCTAAGGCATCTGACAGGCAAAGAGCAACATATCCAAGAGAATCCAACCACATGGGATCCAGTCCATAGCCCCTCATCAGTGGTGTCATGTGTTCTTTGGAAGGAAGTCAAGCTGATGACCTCTGAGAGGAGTAGAGAAGAGGCACTAATTACATTGAACCAGTCATCAATTTGCTTGTTTCTCCCGGAGACCAGAGTTTCATCCCGCTTTCCCTTTTCTTATTATTTTTCTTGTTTCTAGGTGGGAAGGCGGTACTTCTTTCACCATTAAACTTAAGCTTAGCTAATTTCAATGGCGGTACTTCTTTCACCTATCCACCTACACTTAGATGTTCGAAGAGGGGATAAAACTCCGAACTCGAAAAGAATTATTTAAATTTTCAGACCTAGGTCAACCAACTAGTACAATCAATCTACCCTCAGTGTGTTTGATTACTTATTCCTTATATTACTTGTGTTCACTGATTGCCCGACTCTTGGAGATAAAACTTGATGGAGATTGGTCAAAATGTGCCACATCCTGTGGGCAAGCTCTGCTATGCTAAAGATAGATTCTAAAGTTCACCATGCCGTAGACATCATACCAGAAACTAGAGTTTATGCGAAGAATTCCGATTCCTACAAGATAGAACAAAATGTTGGGACCCCAGAAGAAAACCAAAAATGAAAACAAAAACACCAAAGAGAGGACTGCCCCGGAGGGCAGCCGACAAGGCTATTTACAAGACACGGTACCTCGTAGCGAGGCACCCGGAAGAAATATTTAAAAGTGGAGGGCTTTACATAAAATACAATTTTGGACAAACTTACCCTATTTGAAGTAGTGCTTGAGAAACTGTCAATTAACGGGCAATGAGATAGGTTCACCAGTCAGGGTGTTAAGGCGGTAAGTATTTGCCCTGCAAATTTCTGAGATTAGGTATGGTCTGAGCCAGAGCCGTTGGAACTTGGTATACTTTCCTTTCTTTTCCTGAGCCTTGTACCACAACAGGACTAGATCTAAAATTTGAAAATCCTTGTATTGGGCTCTTCTGTCAAACCATCATTTTACCACTGCTTGATGACATGCAAAATGTTTAAGGGCTGCATCTCGCTATTCTTCCATTCGCACCAGATTTAAGAGTTGAACCTCCACAATGTTGTCCCTGTTGCTAAATTTCTGCATAAACTGTAAAACTGGGATCTATAAGTTAATCGAGAATACAGGGCTCTGAACATAAATGAGATGGAATGGGGATGTTCCCAGGGTGGTCTTGACATGAATGCAATTCGCCCATAGGGAAAATTTCAACTTTTGATGCCAATCTCAAGGATTCTATTCTAGCAGGTGTTTGATCACTTCAAGTATATTTTTATTCATTGATTCAGCAATGTCGTTCCCCTAGGGATAATAGTTGCTGGAAAATTTCAAAGTGACCCTCTGATTCTAGGTCCATTCGAGTAACTATGATAAAGAAAACATTGGACCATTGTCACACACCAAAGCAAAAGGCATTCCAAACCTTGTGACGATGTTTTCTTCCAGGAATTTGATAACTACTTCTGCCGTGTTATTTTTGCATGGTATAGCCTTAGACCACCGAGTGCAGTAATTGGTAGCAATGAGAATGTATCAGTGATTGGTAGACGAGTTGGGGTTGATTTCCTCGATGAAGTCAAATGCCCACTGGGTGAAGGGTCTAGCCTCGTAGACTGGTTGTAAAGGCATAGCCCGGTTACACTCATGATGCACTGCGGTTTGTCAAGTGTGGCATTTCCTAACATGAGTGTAAACATCTTTGAATATACAGGGCCAATAATATCTAGCCTGAAGGATCTAATGGGTAGTGGCATCGGCTGAGCCATGCCCGGTTCCAAACTGCCCATGAAATTCATCAATCACCTTCATAGCTTGGTCTTTGTCGATGCACCAGAGGTACACTCCCTGATAGTTCCTGCGGTAGAGCGTGGAGTTTTTGATCGTGAAGTGAGCACTTTTCATCTGTAGGGCACAACATTTATAGGGAGGCAATCCCTCTGGGCATTTATTATTTAGTAACAGATATACCAAATCGGTATACCACGGGTCTTGGGTAATAGACTCCACTGTGTAAGCCTAACATTCTATGCGGGGAGTCTCTTCTTCCATCGCTTGACTTAGTCCCTGGCCTCTAACTATCTTCATGGGTTGTATTTCTAAGTCATATTCTTGGAGGATGACCATCTATTTCCCCCGTCTTTCACCTAATTCGCTCTACATCAGCAGAGACTTGACAGCCTGGTCCAAAATGATAGCATGTACCTTACTCCAGAGAATATAATGTTAGAATTTCTTCATGGCCTGAACGAGAGAAAAGGCCTATTTTTCTAGTGATGAATATCAAACTTCGGCATTCTTGAAGGGGGAGCTCATGAAAGCTATTGGTCGCTCTTCCCCTTCAACCTTTTGAGTCAACACTACCGCGGCAGAATGCGGCAAAGCAAAGGAGTAAATGTAAAATGAAAGGGAATAGTCTGAACTAGCCAGGATAGGTGCTTATGTTATTGTCTATTTGATCTGAGGGAATGTTCGCTTTGCTTCAGGACTCCACTCAATCTTGGTATCCTTTTTCATCATCTCATTGAGCAGTTTGACTATTTATGCGAATCCCGTGATGAACCACCGGATGAAGTTGATCTTTTTAAAGAAGGATCGCATCTCTTTCTTACTGCCGGGCATTTGTAAGTTTAGCAATGCTTTGACTCTCTTAGGGTCTATGGATATGCCCTTCTCAGAAATGATATGCCCGAGCAACTTCCCTTCGGTGACCTCAAATATGCACTTCTTGGGGTTGAGGGATATTCCATACTGGTGGCATCTCTAGTAGATCTGAGTGAGATAGGCAAAATGGTCACGCCTGTCCTAAAAAAAGATGGTCAAATCATCCATGTAGATGATTATGCACCAATTCACAAGGCCCTCAAATACAATGTCCATGGCCTTTTGAAAGGTAGTACCTGCATTAATCAGACCAAAGGGCATTCTCATGTATGTGAATGTTCCCCACTTGGTGGTAAATGTCATTTTCTCGCTATCTTCATACTTAACCATGACCTAGTTATAACCAGAGTATCCATCCAAGAAGGACATCATTTAGGATCCATTCACTATCTGTAACACCTCATCCAACAAAGGGAGAGGGTGATTATCCTTCTTGGAGGCCTTGTTCAAGTTTCAGAAATCCACGCAAAGGCGGATCTCACTGTTCTTCTTTCTCACAGGGACTAGATTGGCAACCCATGTAGTGTGCTAGATTGGGAAGATTATCTGGGCTGACAGCAGTTTTTCTACCTCTTGACAAATCAGAGGCTCGATCAGGGGGTTGATCGGTCATTGCTTTTGCTGAAAGGGTTTAGCATCGAGCTTCAAGGGAATAGTATGAGTCATAATGGATGTGTCATACATCTTCAAGTCTTCGTAACCCCATGTAATTACATCAATGTATTCTCAGAGAACCTCGAGAATCTTCTCCTTCTCCTCAGGGGAACAAGAGGTACCAATGTGGATCATCTTTTCTTCACTGGGTTGGCTGATGTTTACTTTTTCAAACTTTCCTCCCTCGGAGGAAGATGACACCTTCACCTGGGCCTGAGGGTCTAAGTCGAAGATTTTCTCTAACGCAACCATCCCCTTCAGGATGGTGTTAGTAGGTAGGTCCATGATCCAATCGTCTTCGTCACCCTACCCAGTATCATCATAGTCTCATTCTTCCACTATGTGGTTTTCAAAGATGCCAACATTCGCCATGAAGGCTAGGATATGTTGATCGTCCTCAAAAACCTGAAAGTGGGTGACATTATCTGGAATGGATGGGGTTGGGACCATCTCAACTAAAAATCTCTAGAGTCGCGAGCCGGCCATCAGCTCAATTGTGCTGGCAGAAACGGTGAGGGCATCCGGGACATAGTTTCATCGTCGGGGAACGAGGTCAATGCCAAAGGCAACAAAATATTAGATAAGGCTCCAGGCCTGATTGGGGTATGCGGCCATCCTTTTGTCATGGCATGTGTATTGACTCCGAACTTGTTTAACAATCAAATCTGAATCACCCAGAGCCCGGAGGTGGGTGACACCTTTCCTTAACGCAAATAAGAGTCCAAGGACCAAAGCCTCATACTCTATGACATTGTTTGTCCAGTTGAAATGTAGTCTGTAGGACACAAGGAAGGATTTCCCTCACAGGTTGATTAGTTCTACCCCAACCCCGCAGCCTTGTTTGGATCGGGACCCATCAAACTTGAGGGTCCACAAGTCATTGTTCATAATCTGGGGCTGGGGAGGGAGAGTAGCCTTTGGATCGCTATTGGGAGACTTAGGGGTTCCCTCCCGAAATACTGGCGTGGAGGTAGATTTTACCTCTGGAGGTGTTTGGGTTCGGGATTCCCGGGGAGACGGCACAAGAGGAGCACATCCCGTAGGAACACTGGGCTCTGGGGAATCAGGTATATGTTCTTTATTCTAGAAGGTATCGAGGTGCTGGTTAGCGATCAAAAGGCAGGGCCCACACTCAAGCTTTGAATGTTTCTGATAGTGTACTCGGCACCAAGTGCCAGATAGGAGCATAGCAAGGGTCACTATGACACCTTGAGAATCAATCTCAACTATCATCTTTTCTTCTAGGTCCTGGGCTCGCTGCAGCACCGCGGGATCCTCTCCGGGGATGAAATCAAATGTTAAGATTTCAAAGGGTTGGTACACCCCCAGGGAAGTCTCAGAGAAGAAGACCTCATTGACCCTCCCAACCTCGGTAAGGGCCTTTTTAATTCGGGGTTCACTTTTGACCCAGATCTTATTTGATTCTCCCTCACAGGGGAGCCATAAATGGGTGAAGTCGGTCAAAAAATATCCATTCAAGGACTTAGACCAATTCTGACTTAATAACATCCCATAAGTCTCTGGGATGTCCACCACTTGGATGTCAATTATGCTGGCTATCCTAGGGTCCTAGAAGAGCTGTATCCGGATGTTCTTCAATTCCCCCACCATTTTCATGGTAGTCTTATCCAGCTGGATCACTGCACCATTAGATGGGGTGGGATGGAATCCGAGCTTCTGACAAATCGACAGGGGCATGATGTTACCCAAAGCTTCAAAGGCTACTAAGCAGTTGTGTATATTTTTGCCTTGGATATTTAGGCCTAGTAGGAAGGGATGATCCTCATTGTTCCCCCAGAAGATGACCGCGTTAGCATCTTCGAACAAGACAATTTTGGGAGGGCGGCTGACAACTTCTGGGTTCCCCAAGAGATTCAAAAGAGACTTCTTCTTCTCGGGACAGTTCAGCAAGACTTCCATCAAGGTCATGGAGGTGGTGGTGTTTTCTAACACCTTTGTAATATCGAATCTTCCTCCCGGGAATTGGTGATTTTCTTCGGCTAGGTCTTTTGCTTGGTTGGAGCTAGGACCCTTTGGAGGAGCCGGTCGGTCAGTCATGTTATTCTGGGGAGGAGGGATGTCTTTGATAGGAGGTGTGGGCGTGTAAGTTGGTCCTTTACCAACCTAACTTTGAGTATTATATGGAGTTCACGGGTTGGTAAAGGAATTGGCCTCGAAGGGTGGGATAGATTCATCAAAGAATCCCTACAATTTGGATTCCTCTTCATGCTCCCCAGAAGTTTCAAAGAAGATGGTGTCACAGGTGAAGGCACTGTGGGTTGGCTCTTGAACAGGAGGCTCTGGAGGGGTGGTATCATGCGACTACTGTCTATCTAGCTGGGAGATCATGATGACCTTTTCCAACGTAGCACAATTTACCTCATTGTGTGAACCTGTGTCATGCAATCTATACCAATTAGTCATGGGTTGGAAGTCTGCGACTGGTGTGAAATGTGATGGTCCAGCACCATTTTGGTTGGCATTTTGGTTCGAAGGTGGGCCTCTGATGTTCACATTATTATTCCATTGCTATTGATTGGGCCTAGGCCTGTTGTTTAAGTTTCTTCCCCTGGCATTGTTGTTTCGTTGGCCGAAGAAAATTTTTCCCCTCTGGAAATTTGAATTCTGGGGCGCGTAGGACCCTGCCTTTAGTTGGCCCATGTCCACAGTCAAGGTAGATAGCATTCATCAGAGGGATTCAACCTCAGTGGTCAATTGAGTGTTGGCATCACAGTATGATGGTTGTTGTTGTTGGTTTCCCAGGAAGGCAACAGTGTTAGCCGGAGTCAAGGGCGATAATCCTCCAGTCGCGGATGACTGAAAGAAGGGCACTCCAGATGATTGTACCTGAGACTGTTGTGCCTCCTGCGGCTGATTCCAAGGGAAAGTTTCCAGACCTGGTACCATGTGGGTCTGCGTTGGGTAAATGTACCGGTCCTGCTGGTCTATCAGGGGTGGTGGAGGATTCACTACCATCGAGGGAGCACCCATCGCCAGATTGGGGTTATACCCCCCGGCATACGCTGCTCCGCTGGGGATCATGTTGAAAGGCGTACTCTACCCAATCCCGCCCGAGGATTTATTGAGACCCTAGGATAATTCTAAATCTAGGTTGTAAAATTTTTCCAAGGTGTCCCAGTCGCCCGCGGCAGTTGTTCTCCAAAGGAGAGTGGCAACGAAAGGGTCCATCGCATTAAGGTAGGTCTGTATGGTTACTTCTGGGGATGGAATAAAAGGGCCCATGCACCGCTTCAAGGTGCACTAGAACCAATGGTTGAATGCTACAAGAGGTTCAATGGGTTCCTTTTTGATAGAGATGAACTGACTATGGGACTAGGCTGGGTCCACATGTACGCGAAAGGTGGCCAGGAAGGCGTCCTCCATGTCCTGCCAATTGTTTATGGAGTTGGCAGGAAGGTTAAGGTACCAGTTCAACTCACCTTTCCCTAAAGACAAGGGAAACATCTGAGTCACAACATCTTCATGCTGGATCTAGTGTCGGTTCATAGCATCCTTATATGCTTATAAATGCTCTTCCATGTCTGTGAGCCTAAGTGCTCATATCGTGGGCAGATCTTCTCTGGGTGGGAGGGTAAGTCGTTGATTGCACCTGGAAAAGTTCCCATTGGGGACCCAAAGTTTCTAAAATATGTGGCCATTGGGGGAACCATATTTTGGGTAGTTTGGGCACTGGTTCCCGGGAGTGCCTGAGAAGTTTGGGTATTCTAGGGTATGCTAGACCCCTAGACAATAGTGGCTGGTATGATTTTCGAGGTCCATTTCTTTTGAGTAGGAGGCTCGTGTTTGACAAACCTTCCAGGATTCGGGGCAGACCTAAGGATTCTTTCAAATTTCACTGGGGAGAAAGACCCAATCCTTCTGAAGGCTTGACTCTTAAAACTATAACTCAGGGAACCCTCAGGAGGTGTAAAATTGGAATCTCGAGAGGGGGATGAGTTCATGCCCTCCTTCTAGCGCCAGTTTCTATTGATGGGGTTTTGTTGACCGAGTATGCAAATAGTTATAAGTTATCACCAGGTACCAGAGGTACCAGCCAACTCCGCCTATAAAGGTTATTTGTGGAAGTTAGACTCCCCAGGCCTTTAAGCACCTGGGTGTCGGGTCACGATGGTGTGGGGCTCGGTTGGGAGAAGTGACTATTTTCGAGGGGGATAGCTGGTTTCTTCAACTCATTCTCTCTATTACACTTAGAAAATAAAATGAAAAAGATCCTGCAGGGTTAGAAACACTTCCTCTAACTATAGTCATGTTTAGACATTTAGAACATCAATAATACTCTAATATACTACACTAAATACTGAAGAAATACCCAACCATCAGCTAGTATTTTATCAGTAGCGAGGGAAAGAGGTCGTTAATCTATTTGACATATCAGAGTAGAAGACATAAAGAATATGAAACATAAAATATCATTAACTCAGAAGCATGAATGCCAACAACATCATTACAAAGAATTATCCCTTCTTCATTAATGTCTCTTCCAGCAAGCACTGGTGCATGATACAATGATGGCTCTAGGGGAGTGTCTAACTAAAGAAAATATAACAACGATGCATTGAGCTCTGCAACTAAAATGTGAAATCACCTTTCTATTACTGTGGACAACAAAATCATCAATTTCACCAACCCTTGGAAATCGGTCGGTCTGGCTATTTATACACATCCTCTTCTAACCCTAACCCTAACCCTATTTTATATTATGTTACAATAAAATATAATATCTGGGGGCCAGTACTACCTGTGCCACTCTACAAAAGACCTTGAGACAGAATAGGCCTATCATGCAGGAAGAATGAGACAAGAATATACAGTAGAAGAATCAACCTCAAGAAGAGAGCCAGGAAGGGGAAGGAAGAAAGTAGGTCTCCCGAGGGTCAAGGCTACATGCCTCATAAATAGGAAATGCGGCACCCTATCTCCAATGCACTAGGTGTACCCCCGATCAGCGCCTCAAGAAGACCACCCTATCAGAAAACTAACTGTTGAGTTGACGCCCCCTTGATGTAGCCAACTACCTTTTGACAGCCTTTATAACCACTTCTGAAAGTGACCCGTCGGCCTCGGGGACCGGGACAGGGATCACTCGAAAGAATACAAAATTTGGAATCTGAGACTCCGAGATCTAGGAACTTACATTCTCAAAAGAATAAAGAATACTAAATGTTTGAATCTTCTCCAGCCTTCGGAGAAAGCTCAAGGTTGTTTATTATCATTGAAAGCCTGGAGGAGGTGAGAGATGCCATCTTCGTCTACATCTTTCAGGTCGGCCCTTCGGTACTTAGCCACTTCAATTTGTTCCCCCAGGTCTGGAACATTCTCCTTAAACTCATCGACCATTTTTGCCACGTCAACACCACTAAGCACCATACGAGTTAATTTTGTCATTTGGGCACAATCTATCCTCTCCGGGGATTGATATCGGGACTTCATCATTTCGTCAAAAATCCCCAAAATTGAATCCTCTGGTGTGCATGTATCTATACTAAGGGGGTTAGCCCCAGAAGTCTTTGCTACAAAAGACTTTTATAAATTGAAAGAATATTTTGCTACATTGACTTTATCTTGTAGAGTCCCTACCAGTTGTTTGGTTACCTCCAATGTGAGGTCAAGTCTGGAGTGTTGGGTCCTCACAAAATCAAATGATTCATCCCCCATAATTCTGGACTCAGAAATCATTTCCTCTCCTAGGCCAAGGAGTTCTTCAAGCTCCACCTTCCATGCTTGATAATTTTTGATATCACCCTCCCACAGATCAACAAGAGTCTCTGCCTGGTGTAGAACATGTCGGGCCATAGATAAGTCTGGGAGGGTGGATACCAGGAAACGCAGGGTGTTTCCTATTTGTAGGGTGACCCACTCGTCGACTACCTGGGCCTTTTTCTTCATTGTTCACAGGGAGTCTATCTTGCTCTGCAATAAATCCTCAGATGTGGAAGCCTCCGGATGAGCGGTGTTTATAGGTCGAGCTAGCTTAGTAAGCAACCCCATAAGGTTTGCATTTCTCGCCTTTTCTATTTTGAGCCTTTGGGCCTCTTTTTCATAACGGGCCTCCACTGCCCTAGTTTCCTCCCTTAGCAAATCCACCTCGCCCTATTTTCTCCTTTTTCCCAATGATACCTCTACAATGTTGTAATCTCTGGGTTCTACGGTTGCTTCATCGATGCCCGGGGGAGGTGTCGCCACAATGTCAACTATTTCTCCGCCTGGCTCGGTTTGAAGAGTATGAACCGTCTGGAATTTCTTGGCCTTCGGTGGGGCCTGGACCTGAGCCATCATTTTGGTGAGGGAGAGAGGAGTTCCAAGAGTGGATGGAGCTTTTCTTTTTCTACTCTCTACTAACCACTAAGGTGGCAGGGGTGGCTTTTCGGCCAGAGTTTGTTCTCTTGGTTCTTCCCTGGTGTCCTGTGGCTGCTGCTCCTTAGTGGTGTGGGCCTGATCCATCCCTTTCCCTATGTCTTCTTCTTTATTAGTAACATCTCCCTCAACAACATCCATCTCCTCAGCCTTGTCCTCTGTATCTACTACTTTGTCTGGACTTCCTTAGGCTTCTTCGGGGATTTCCTCTTCGTGTTTCTCTTCCTATTTCTCAGCCTCTACTGCCACGACTTCTTCTTCTGTCGATACATCCTTTGGTGGTAGGGGAGGTACTGGGTTGAGATTTAAAGTTTAGGCCGCGGTAATTACCTGCCCAAAGGTCATTCCTGCGAGTGGCACTTGGAATGTGGCGGCTGGGGTTACGGTTATTCCCGAAGGTCCGGTTCCCCCAGAAGATGTCATTTGTTCATTCTGCCTTTGTTTGTCCACCCCCAGACTCTGTAGCTCCGGATCCTCAGAGGTAATCTCTAGCTCTGACTCCCTTTCTTCTATCTTCTTTTCCTGCTCCTGCGCAGGCTCTTGTTCAGCAGCTTCTTGTTCAGCAGCTTCTTGCTCTGTCTCTGGGACTTCTGCCTCTATTTGTCTGGTGTCCCCATGCAGGTTCCCAAACTCATCGATTGCAAAGAAATCATCAAATTCCTCCTACAATGGGGGATTGGCTGGGACTTTGGTAGGCTCTTTTTCCTTTTTCGGCTCTGGGGAACAGGAAAAGAGGATCTCTACTTGTGGGGTCTGAGACGTACCCAACCCCAGCTCTGCCTTAGGCTTTTGGCTAAGCCTCTTCTTCCTTCGGGTAACCAAGGGTGGCTCCGCATCCCTTATTGTTGATACTTCTATTATATCCACCCCCGTTTCCTTCACCATTAAGGCTGCCAGCGATGGGGACGAAGAGGGACAAATTGGCCTAGCCATGAGTACCAGAGTGGCCAGCCACGTTATTAATTTCTCCCTCATTTATTGGGAGGCTGCCACAAACTATTTTATTTGTTCCTTTATGGGGACTTCTTGCATAGGAGGGGTTGTATCTATTCCTTTTCCTTTATCCACCCTCTGCGAAGAAGTCCCGGCCCCCGGAGTTAATGTTGGTGCCGGCTAGGCTGCTCAATGGGTACTTCCAAGGCACACCTTCTTGAAGTAGGCATGACTTCGCTCGACCACCTCTCAGGTGATGTCCTCAATTGTAGGCCCTTCTTGGGCATCCCAATTTATAGGTGGGAGGGTCATTGTATCGATCCCCTTTGCCTTGTACTAGGGATCGATAGTGGGGCTGGCGTCTAAAAAGTCCTCCAGGAAGCTTCGGAGCTTCAATCTGTCCATCATGTCGGCTATCCTCCTGATGTAGTCATGGCTCTGCACCTCCATGTCATCCTAGAAATCTTCCCATAAATCCTCCATATGGTAGTGATGGGGTTCTGAAGCCCGGGGACATGCCGCTACAATCTTTCCATGCGGATCAAAAATTTTCCGCGCCAAGTAAATTTCTTCCAGGTTGTAGCTTTTTACTTCATTATCCACCTTTTTTGCGGTGGCCAGGTTGCATGAGTAGTTCCCAGAGATGATTAGGAATGGAATATTGGGTATCTTCTTCGAGGCAAAGAGTGCATGCACCTCCATTATTTGCCTGTAGTATTCCAAGAGCACGATCTTGTCCCCACAGTGTTTGGGAAACAAGTAGGGTTTTTGAGAGAAGCCGATGACCCTAATATAGGTGTGATGTTGGAATTGGATGTAGTAATGTCCATCACTCTAGACCAAATTCATCACCTCTGTGGATAGGTGGTATCCTGCATCCTGAGTGGGTGTGAGCAGGTGATAGTAAATGAATGCATTGTTTACCTAGCAAAAACTAGGGAAGCTGGCCCCCCATTGAACCTGCGGAAAATGGTCCCACGGTGCCTTTTGTCTCGGGCCCATCCTGAGCATGCCATATTTAAGTAGCCCATGGGTGTGGGGCCTCTGTTGCACCAGGGCCCAGAAAACATAGGAAGTCATGTAAAATTTCTTCTTCCTAGTCAGTTGAAGGAACTGGGAGTTGACATGGTTGGAAATTATTGCTGCCCAGTTGAAGTATCCTCCCTTGGTGGAGATTCCGAGGAGGAAGTAATACATCCACTTAGTGAATTCTTGGGCAGAGGGTTTCCCAAAAACCTGGGCCAACACTATCATTCCCATCTAAATTCTTTCTTTGAACTTGGACCTGGGAATTTCTATCTTCATCCTCTTAGGGTCCCTCTTTGGAACCTTGAGCCAATGAGTGTTCATGTATACCCGGACGGCATCCTCCAATTGTGTGAATTGGGTCAAGGAATTTGACCCTGTAACCATAGAAGCCTTGGCGAATTAAGGGATCCCCAGACCTGCCTAGAATGTGTTAGGGTTGAGGGATACCAGAGGAGTAGGGTACCTAGTGGGTTCTGCAGCTGTGAGCATAACAGCCCAAGCAAAAGAGTTGTAATTGGCGGCGAGCGTTAGGATAAGCTTTGGAGATTTCATAGCCACCTTAAGAATCCCAAAGTCCTTAATATTGATGGCCAGCTGATCTCTAGCCTGTCGCTGGATGTACATCATTTTCACCAAGGCCTGCATTTTTGGCCATGTCCCAATGCTGGTGTCGGTAATGAGTTTAACTTTGGACTTAATCTTTGAGCCTGTGATAACACTGTCTTGCATGAACTTCATGGTCACGAGAAACTTCTCTAGGGCCCTTTTCATTTTGGATTTTACTGCTGCCCTGGTAGCCGTCGTAGAAGGTAGCTCTGGACTTCCAGGTGGGGAGGATGCAGATGCTTCAGACATGTTTGGAAAGTGTACTCTGAAAACCTGCAAGGCAAAGCGACTGTTAGAACATATTAACAAATGAATACTCCAGAGTCCGGGAATCTTACCACCGTGACACCTGCTTTTCCTGAAAAGTTAGTTTTATTCAGAGAAAACCCAAAAAACACACGCATTATATAAACTTAAAATTGACTGAATATCTGGGAACTGGGAATTTTATCACATTTGGTGAAGACACAGGATGGATGATGGTAGGAGACCTGGAGCTTGAAGAAGTAACAATTGGTGAGGATGTGTAAAGAGGCAAACCATCAAGCCCACGTGGGTTCCACGTGTGTAGGTATTAAATAGGAGTTATGGCGATGACGGCAGAGCCAACTGTCTGAACGCACGAAAAGTGAAGGCCACTTTGATAGAATTAATTATGCACATGGGACATAAATGAGGGTCTAATTATTTTTATGGAGGAGAGAGAAAATAGCCTGTTTGAAACTGGCTGAGAGCCAAGTTTCAAATAGTTGATTTTCTGCCCTGAAACAAATTTACGAGAGGAAGACCATTGACACAGGCAACTCGACCACCTAGCCAAGCTACCTGGAAGGATATACATGAAATATACATGAACTTACATATATATACACCACATAATGATGTCTGTAGGGAACCAGGCAAGGCATAGAGTATATACAGCTTTCTACATTATCTACAAACTCGCCACTTCTACGCAGAGGGTGGACAACCCTCTGGCAGAGCCAACCCACCAACGGGCGGCAAAACTAGAAAAAAGGAAACAAACAGTACCAAAAGACAAACAAACAAAAATAAGACGGAGAAGAAACACCAGACAAATGAAAACCGGCAGGAAAAGGGACACCAACCTGAGAATGCTGAAAGGAGAGGGAAGGAAGTCACCATGGTGACCCTGCAACAGCTATAGCTGCCAAATGATCACGACCTATCACTACGAAGCACTCATAATCGCCTGAAAAGAATGGAAGTGTTTAGCACTAATTATCATTAATTCTCTGCAAATCGCTCTGTAATCACTCTGAAATCGCTCTGAGTGCTTGAGTGTTTTATTCATGATAAATGTGAAAGTGACATATAACTTCTATTTATACCCGTGGTAAAAATGGCAATCTACCTCCTTCCGGAAATCTCTGGACAAGCAAACCTCCAGACCCCGGGCCCAGGGATTCCCCGCAATGATCACCTTAAGAACATCATGGGGAATAATCCCGGAGTCTGGAGTCTGGCTCCCAACGAAGAACAACCTCTGAGACCAGAATCCCAGAGATGAGAAACCAACCAAACAAAACACAACAACGGGGAAGAAAACCCCAAAAAAAGAAAACAAAGGGAGAGACAAGGCAAGAGCCGCAAGTAAAAAACAATAAAACAAACAAAAGGGAAAAAAAAGGGGGACCCAACATTTTGCACACAAAATGTAGGGACGGGGATGCAGGGAATAACAGAAAGCATTCCTCTAATCTAGTTGATTAGGAGATTCACCATTCTCATTGTACCCTAATCCTGTGTAGTTGTTGACTCTTCTTTGTCCATCAAGAAAATAATCCATCCTTTTGTTGCTATCCTCAGCCTTTTTTATCAATTCATTGTGTTGATTCTAGACTTTGTTTTCATGCTTCAATTTCTCATTCAATTCTCTTAGCTCACCTATGATCTATATTCTTTCAATGAGTTATGTATTTAATCTATTTGCTTCTTGACTCATAAGAATTATCTGGTTAGTAACCCCATGGTGATGCTCAGTGAGTCTTTGAATCTCTGATTCTTTCTCTTGTAGCTTCTCTATAATTTTCCTCCTATCATCAATGGCTAGTGTTCTTTCATTTTTATATTTTCTTGCATCATTCATGACATCAACCGTTTTCACCATTTGAGTCTCTTGACAAATTTGCAACATCTTGATTTGATCTATCATAAGTAAATTGATCTCTTGTAGACTTTTAATTTCTTCATTTGATGTGTCTGAAGCTTTGCTTATTTATGATTCTGTCATTTCAAAGTAATCTATTATTTCCAATTCTTTGTAGTCTTTCTTGTTCAGTCTGGTTGTCATAATCTTTCTTTCATCAAGAAATTTTCTCAGTTTTATTCTTGCCTCGTTGTACTACTCATAGTTTATTTGCATCTGTAACTGTTCATTCTCAATAGTCATGTCCAGTCTGAATTTTTCCATTTCTTTGATCTTTTCTCTCAAGTCTTTAAGATTTTTCAAGAAAGAGACTTAGCTCTAATACCAATTGTTGGAATTATATTGGAATGACATACTGAGAGGGGAGGGGTGAATCAGTACCTCTAAAACTTTTCTTGGTTAGCCCATTAACCCTTAATCATTAGTTTGTAAATTATCTTATCTAATTGTTCATCTTTCTTTATGCATATGAAATCATATCATAAGTTCTTTTACTATGTAACCATAAAAGAAACATTCATAAAAATAGATAACACATAACACAAGATATGATATCACAGAAAACCCTTGTTAGGAAGTAAAACTGTAGTGAGGATTGTTACCCACAAGACTTCACTATCTGTAGATAAGAAGGGGCTAGTTAAGGCTTACAATTGGTCACTTCTGATGACCTACCCTATTAGGAGTATTACAGTGGAGACCTGTTAAGATCTACTTTGTTTGAAGCTTTAGCAACACTGTTAAGTGTGCACTCTGTTAAGAGATTTGTAAAGAACTATTAAATCCACCTTCTACAAAAGGATTTCAGATGTGATGCACTTGTTAGAATGCAACTACATAAGTCTTTGATCTGATGATGTATGCAATCTTTAATTTCTAATAACATGTTGCAGGCCAAAAGATTTTGATTAACTTTTTCACAAAATAATGTGTAAAGTGTCACGTTGTATATTTAACCTTGAACCTTGAACTCAAAGTTCAAAGTTCAACATCCCATTTCCCGCTGTGCATGTCCATGCATATTTCTTCGATCGGTAAGTTTTTTAAACCTGTGTCAGACGTGTAATGTAATATTAAACTATGAACCTTGAACTCTTTTGTTCAAAGTTCAAAGTTCAATTTCCCATTTTACATTGGTCATGCCTTCTTTAGCCTACATCTTTCTGTCTCGATGTCACATTTTTTGAGATCTTGAATCCTGAACCATTCCCTTTTGTGTTCATAATTCATTTTCACCTCTCGCATCCTATGTCAGTTTGTCATATTTATTATTTGTGTCAATTCATGGCTAAAGGCATGTGAGATCTTGAACTTTGAACTTACCACATCACAGTTCAATGTTCAAGATACAGAAATGCAATAATGATCAGACAACACTCGGCATGTGCCAAATGTCACTCACATTTATTAAATTGATCTCTGAAAAGACATGGAGTGACGTCAACTCAATTAAGAGTACAGTTAGCCCGAGTAAGAAAGAAATGTGATGGGACATGGCCAGTTATTGACGGAAAGAATCATTGATTCATGGCAAGTAATCATAATTACCAAATTTGTAAATGAAAATAAGTTCTCCCCTATAAGTAGCTGTCTACCAGAAATGGGAGATACAATTCTTGTCAACAACAACATTGCAGAGATTGTTCATGGAGTTAGAAATTCCAAGGCCGAGACTATATCAGCCAAAATCGTTGAGAGCGGTTTGTTGGAAGCTGTTGGTTTTCCTAAAGTGACTCCGTGCCCTGAATTAGTGATGGAGTGTAGAAATAGGTATGGCAGGGTAAATAGATGTATTAGGGTTTTTTCTTGTATGAATCACAGTGCTTGAAATGACTACTTGAACACCATGCCTTCTAATACTGATTCAGAGACAAGAAAAGCCTAATTGCTAAGGACTCGATAAGGTCCTTCTTTGTTTTTGAGCTCCACATATACTCAGGAAGGTTTTACCTTTTATGATTGTTGTTTACATAGTATGTTATAATGTGGACACTGATTTTCTATGTACCTTTGTTACACCAACTGATAAATCACCTTGCAAATGACCAAGCATAACTAGATGCAATATTTAACCATACAAACCATGATCTTAAATATAGCAAAAACCAGTGATACAAGGATTTTCATCCTTCTTCCTTCTATTGTAGGAGGGATAACCTAATGATTCACTCTTCAAGGAATCACTAAAATTGACACTGTCCTGCTGACATGAGTCCTTACTGAGTTCAGTTTGTTTGTTCTTAGTAACAAGAGTATTTTAATTAAATTGGTTTTGAAACCTTGAAATGACTTGGACAATAATGGGTTATCAGACCAATTTCTGGACCAGTGCCTATCCTTTGGGTTACAGAGTCAATAAAATTAAGATTTCATAGAAACAAAATACAGTAAGCTACCGTACAACTCACATGCAATTCAGATAAGTTGCCTTAAAAATTACCTTGTTACCTCAAAATGATTGTATCAAATCTTTAAAAAACCATTATTCTCCCTGAAATTACTCACAAAACTTAGTTCTTTCCTTAAAAGAAACTTGCAAGCAATTAGATAGTTACCTAATAACCAAAATGCTTCAGAATGCCTTGCAAACTTAAACATAAAAGAGAATACACATAGAATAAAGAGATAGCAATTCAAGAGAGTAAAATTGCATCGTATTTTTATTTATATGATCCAACTTCCATACATGAAATATTTTGCAACATCAAAAGATAAATAGAAGTTCAGAACATCTAAATCCTATAATATATATTTCTTCTTTTTTCCAAAAATTTTAACCTCAAAGACCCTTTTCAAAAACAACTCTTTTGCTATATATAGGTTTTTGACCATCTTGGAATCCCTTGATATTTAGGATGCAACAAGCTTCGGATGGTCATAGAAAACCTAACCCTAAAATTACAAGAGAGAAAAAAATAAAGAGAGAGAAGAAGTGGTGGAATGACCAAGTCAAAAAGATAGAAACAAATATTCTTTATTCTTCTCCCAATCTAGCGACTTGATCTAATAGTGTACATAGTAAATGGCAGTAGTTATGTCGAGTCTGGATGACCGTGCTCTTAGATTTACCTACATTCTCCTTTTGCAATAACTATTCTCTTTGTCTTCAATGGTGAAGTACCAAGTAGTCATCCTTACTCATCATCCAAAATTTCTTCCTCTACTACTGGCTTCTTGTTCTTGGGTGTAGTCATCACCTCCCATGCTTTCACTTCATCATCTGATGGCCACTTAAAGTCTTGAGTACTCTGTACTTGCACCTTTTGTTTATCCCATCTAGCATCAGTGATATTCTTGACATCTAGCAGGAATTTGTTGATGTCAGTCTCTGCTTTAAAAGCCTCATCCAATATTTTATTGAATCCTTCAATATCAACATCTGCTCCCAAGAGAAATGCCTCATCACTAGGCATCTTGCTGTCAAATTCCTTCTTCTAGGCATCTACAGCCTTTACTTGATCATCATCTCCCCTTAAGGAAGGAATAAACTTATTAAAATCATTTGAAAAGAGGCTCAACTTAACCTCTATCTGGTTTAATTTACCTTTAAAAAATGAGAGAACAATATTGACTCTTTTGATCTCATCTTCAACTTCAGTTGCTATTTCAGGAAAATCTAGTCTTATGGCTTGTAAAGATGATAAATTTTCAAATAACTTTGCCCTAGCAGACCATTTAGTAAAGTAAGGGTTTAAAATGGAAAGATACCCCATTACCTCAATATGTAAAGCTGGCAATTTATTGTATGTATTAAGTACAACATTAGTTTTATCCTTTAGAATCTCAATTCTATGTTGTAATATACCCTTCAGTGCCTTCAGAGAAATTGCATTTCCCTTTTCTTCATTAGTTTCCTGTTCAACAATCTCCTCTGATTTAGGCTTATCTTCAATTTGCATTGGTGGTGGCTATGTAGGTACATATACCACCTCAGGCTTTGTTTCTAATTCTTCCATTAATTTCTTTATCATCTGATCCCGCTGGTACAATTGTATGTGGCACATCTCCCTGTCCTTAGACAATGCACTTGTCTCTTCCAATAATGTGCTACACCTATCAGATAATTGTTTAGTCTTGTCTTCATTCAAATGAGCCCAATGTGTCATAATTTAGGATATTTCTGAATCCCCTGTATTTTGTACAGACCAGACCATTTGATTTCCCACCATATTTTCTTGAATATTTACCAGTTGGGGCTTTTGGTCTTCTGGGCACAGGCTCCACATTGCAAAAGCTTGGTATTTTGGGCTATACCCAAATCTTTTTATTACATCTCCCATCTGGACCTCACTAGCCATTTTGAGATCTGGCTATTTTATGATTTGGTCTATGATGAAGGCAGATGCCAAATCTCATCCTTCAACCAATAGTATTCCACTACCTAGCACCATCTTCCTCGCTTCTTCGGGTGAAATATCCTCATTTTCAGGGTCATATGACTGCAAAGCTACTAGAGCTTCATTTGTTATTGTCTCTTTCCCATCTACTGTCAACTGGGATCTTATCTGCTCTATTTTATGCCATCTAAGGAAGTCTTTAAACTCCTCTATTTTGACAAAGCTGTCATCATTTAAAAATTTCTGTTGATGAATCAATCTCTCATCAACACAGGCCTTAAGTGGCAACTCAACATTGTCATCTAGGTCAAGCTATTGCTTCTTGCCTTCCCTGATTGATTTCATTAGGTTATGGTCATATAACCTATTCATTGGTACTAAGGCCCTAGCCTTGTCCTTTTTCTTGCTTTGTCCTTCAACTGAAGGCTGACCTACTTCCAATTTCTACCTCTTTGCAGCAGGCTCTTCTACATCATCAGGCTGGGTGGCCAATATTAAATCAACAATGTGGCACTTAGCTCCTTCCAGTTGTGATATCTCGGCAACATCTTGTTGTGGTGGAAGATCTCTAGTAGGATGTGCATAATCACTGTCACTACCACTATCATATTCAGACTCCGAATGATCAGGTGTCTGAGCACCTTTCTTGTCAAGCATTGTATCAAGTTTCTCTATAAGCACATAATAGTTGTCTATCATGGCTTTGACATTGTCAAAATATGGGAGGTCAGGGTAAAAACCCCTAAAAGATATCCCATTCCTCTTAATTTGTCTTTCAAGATTCAACAATTCTTGAATCCTGACTCTTCTTGTTTGAATTTCATCCTCATCTAGAATGTTCCTTGTTGCATCTTCTTCCATGCACTCATAGTGGACATTTGTATTGGGGATCCTAGGTGTATACAATTTCGTAACCCCTGCCATGAAGCCCTCTGGGTCAATATATCTATAAGGGGTTGTCCCCATTCTGCATTCTTCTAGCCACTGACTCACTTCATCAATAGCACCTTTGCCAATTGTAAAGTTGAAAATCTTGAATTGCCTAGGGGTTAGAGTCCCCTTCTTGTGTGGTGCAAAGTGCTCATTATCTGTTAACAACAA
>MU226547.1:5572232-5589370 GCA_018584345.1 Thuja plicata | reverse complement strand
CAACAACTACCATATGAATTCCATTGCAGCTACCCTTGCTGGTACATGATATGGTAAGAGATGAGGTGGGTGACTACACCCATATACCCTGATAATGGTATAATTCTCCTCCAAGAAGAAATCACCCTAATTATTCTTTCCAGGCTAGCTATCTGTATAATCATAGGGCCTAAGCAGTTTTATAACCTTCAATGGGACTCTTGTTCTACTGACTCCAAGACTTTGTACCATTGGATACAAAATCTAATTCTGAAAAGCACAATAATCACAGTCCTTGGAGGTGTAATTCCAAACCCTCACCCAAAATTGGATAGGATTTGGACCTTGCTGGTAAAACCTTTGTGGGGCCAAATTGTTGGTGTCCATGATTACAAAATTGAAGTACAATAGGAGACGCATGAGCATGGAATAGTGTAGGAATTTGGGCTCCTTCAAATTTTTCTAGGTTACAATAAAACCCTCATGCATCTCATCAATTATGTGTTGTATATAATCATAACTGGTGCTTGAGTGCACCTCTTGTAAGTCTAGCACCATCATCAGAATGCCAACATTGATTTTCTCTGCATCTCCATCTATCCCTAGCACTCTACATAGGGCATAAGAGATATACTTAATGTAGAAGTGTAGATCCTTGTAATAATATGGGCTTGGCTCAGCCATAGGATCTAAGTACTTTCTCACTTCTTTCAACATGTGTTTCTGCAATAAGCCTTTAGCAATACCAGGCTTTGAACTATACCTCTTCTCCTGCTTTGTCATGTCAATTTTAGTAGAAATGGTGCTAAATAAGCCAAAAGCATGCATGAATGAATTTATGTTTAATATTAACAGAGCAGTGCCATCATCCCTTCTGACTGTTTTAGACAAAATATCATAATGATTGGCCAGTTCTAAGAACAAGTCTACATCTATGTAGACATCAGGGACAATTAATCTGGCTAGGCCACAAGTCCAAGGGTTTGAGACTGGGAAAGCCTTATCAGAATTTTTATAGAAATAATTAAATAATGAAAAACCTGTTGTCCCTGGAGTATCAGCATCTCTGATATTATGATAGTCATCCAAGAGCACATTTGCATTTGCTCTCTTATTTTGTGTAGAACCAGGAAGTAACCTGAGGAATTCATCAAAAAAACTTGCCTTTCCCTTTTGCTCTTCCTCACTTCCTCCACTTGTGGAAGAAACACTAACAGCTCCACTCATACTTGCAGTGCCTTAAATCTCTTATTCCTTATCGATATTGAAACAAATCTATTTCTGAGATTGGCTGACTGTCTTGTGCACAATTTTCTAAAACTTAGAACCTATTAATCAACTCTGGAAATACTGCAAACTGAGAAAAATATCTCTTCCCTCTGAAAACTTAACACCTTGGGCTCTTAAATATGAAAACTCAGTGAATGAAAATGAATGCACCATCAACTCCTTATAGCCATCATTCAAAGTACGCAGCTCATAATTTGGAAACATCAATTCTATCTTTAATTTGACATACTGTGAACTTGAATGAAAAACTAGCCGTAGTTCCATGAGCTTGATAGGAAATCAAATTTTTAAAAGTCAATCCTTGGAACAACCTTACAAAATTCAAAAAGAGCTGACATGTCACATTGTGATTTTCTAACTGTCTTACATCTCAGCTACTCTTTTTGCACAGTAATCAAAATACAAGCTTTAGATTGGCTATCGAATGATTCATGCTGTCTCATCAAAAACTGCAACCATTTTTAGATTTTAGGATCAGGCGACTGTGCGACTGTATATAATCTCTTAGTTGTGGACCTCTGTCACTAACCCATAGTTTATTACAAGACATGGTGACAATACACTTTCTTTCCTCTGGCTAACCCAAGTCACCATATGGCGATCACGCGACCCTGTAGAAATCATAGTCGCGCATAGTTAACACTAACTCATTATCTTTTCTAATACCCTACGACTAACCATTTCTTTTAACCCTTTACGGTTATCTCTTTGTCGCCAAATGTTTTTGTTTCATGTCAAGACTATGTGACAATACCTAGTCGCTCGAT
Source organism: Thuja plicata (assembly GCA_018584345.1). Lineage (NCBI taxonomy): Eukaryota > Viridiplantae > Streptophyta > Pinopsida > Cupressales > Cupressaceae > Thuja > Thuja plicata. Next base: position 5,587,334 of record MU226547.1, on the reverse strand, counting down.
CATAGAATACAAAATTTGAGTATTAAATTTTATCATAAAAGGTTATACGTGCCCTTTTTTCTGATCTGACGACTGCGCGACATACCTTAATCGCCAAGTCAGGAGGACTTTTCCCTTCGGGAAATTTTGTTCTTAGACTTTGTGACCACCGTTGGATCCTCTGATCTCTTTATCTGACAACTTTTGCTTAATCGCCAAATGTTCTTATATACCCTTAAATATTTCTTAGACATCGTGACAAAAGGAAAATCACTTAGTCTCATGGTCACTAATTCCATTCTCTCCTAGCGATCATGCGATAAACCTTTAATATGCACTCACCTTATGACACATGTCACAAAGTCATTCATTCTCTTACTACACAATGGAAAACTGAGTCATCAATCTGAAACTGGCGACTACCCGACTACGCTTTGTGCTAAACCTCAGACGGTCAGTCACAAAGTCTCAGTAAAAATCTCTTAACCGTCGTTCCATCTCGAGACTATGCGACTGAAGGCTTTGCCTAACTTTTAAACCTGGATCCTCTTAGCGATAACATGACATGAAGGAATCGTAGAGTCTGAAGACATTTTAATAACTGTTGAGAATTTCTTGCGATTACCCGACTAATCAGTGGGTCCCCTCTGCATAATGCTTTATTACAAAGTTATCTTGCGACCACACAACATAAAGAAATCACAGAGTCTCGTAATGCCAAAGGAATATACTGAATTTAAACGAGACCATGCGACAAAGGCAAATCACCAAGTCGGGAAGGATCAGGGAATATTCGCTTGGAGTAATGCAACAAAGCGATTTGATTAAAACACATGACTTAAGTGGACTGAAAAAGCAACAGCAAAATAGAAGCGACATGACTTAGGGTTTGTTTTTCAACTTTACACTTGGAAGGCTAAGGGTTTTCAGGGTTTTTTGCAAATTGAGACAGATTCAAACTTGAAAACCTAAAAACTTGAGACAGGTAAAGCAAAAAGGAATGAGAGATAGCTGACTTAAAATCACCAGATCAGAGAGAAAAGAACTGGGAACCAGGAAAATTGCCAAAACAAGAAATACAACCAACAAGATGTATCTGCCTTCCCTCTGGAGAAGTGTTTGTGTCTGTGAACTAACAAACAGTAATGTCGGCCCTGAGAATTCCTCCTACAGAGATGTACATCACCTGTGACTTTGAAAAAGCTAAACAAGATTTTCTTAGCAATTTCAGAGATTATAGTAACAATATAGCTAGGGACTAGTTATCCAAGGCTGAAAGAGGAGGTTCTAGACTTCCTAAACCTCTAAAAAAGGACCATTTTCTAAGAGAAGTGAGAGATATTGTTGTCATGTTGAATAGATTGAGGAGAAAATCTATTGAATAGATTAAGGAGAAAATCTAATGACATAATGTGGGAGGACTGGATGTACATTCTCATTCAAACCATTCTGACTGATGGAAAATATGTAGACTAGGCCGAAGTAATAGCAGGAAGACCGGATGAAGAGCTATCCCAGTCTGTAGAACCCTCTAGTTTCTACATGACCTCATACATGTTTTATTTCCTAGCCATCTATAGAAACTGGGAAGGTCTGCCTCATCAGCCATGGAGAGATGACATGATGATATACGAATACCACTCTTATCTACAAAAGGAGAACCTAAGAAATTTCTAAATGGTGCAAGATATGTTCTCGGCCAAGCTTGTCTTTGAGCTAAAAGAGAGGATGAATTATAGAATGTTTGAAGACGCTATGGAGTTGACTAAGGCCTATGGTAGTTTCTTTACCCAATTCCCTACCTTCAACTATTTAAGGGTAGGAGGTTTTAGTGGTGAACCTGTGAAGCTCCCACGTTATTGTCTAGATAAATACATTCTATTGGAAATTTGTAGACCGATTATCTAGGTCAGATTGAAATTCAAGCTTAAAAGAGGGGTGGGTTCATTCTTCCCTATTGATTTGGGACATTATCACCTCAGGTTAACACATGGTATATCTTCAATTGATACCGAACTTAAAATATTCAACCTCCCTTATTATCAAAGTCGTGGTTATTTTAAAAAAAAGAAATTTGTGGCAAACCACTTTAAAGTCGATGCTACCTTCCTGCATTAGCCAAGTCTAGAGGACTATTGGGCTAACTGTGTTGATGAATTTGAGGTTGTGAGAAGAATGCATTCTCAATTTTCATTGAATCAGATTATTTCCCTATGTCTTCCTTTCAAAATTAAAGGGCTTGACACCGATACGTAAGAAGATGGAAAAGAAGCTGAATGTATCAAGAAAAATGGTGAAACAGTGGCCAGGAAGATAGATTGGGGAAGAGAAGAATTAGATAAGTGGTTGAAGGAGTTATGAAAGAACTTCCTGTCTCTATAACTAGGAAGAGCATAAGGATTTTGAAACTCACCACTTCTCCCACTATTACAAATGAAAATGAGGAATTGTTGTCTGCAGGTGCATCCAACACTGAAATTGAAGATCGTATTGAGAAGAGAGAAACAATCCCTATACAATCTCCAAGGATTACCAAAACTAGGACTAAAAGGCAAGAAAAGATTGAATCAATCCCCTACATTATAGTTGATCTTGATCCAGAGGAGAGTGAAAAGAAACACAAAAGAAAAGTTAAAATGGAGAAGAGTCCAACAAGCCCTCTAAAGATCCAAATGGCAGAAGAAGATCACCAAAACATGTCAGTATCAACCCATTCCACTGATGTCTTTGCACCAAAGAGTCCTAACTAGTTAGGGCTTTCAGTTAACAAGAAAAGAAGCATTGTTCCAATATCGGCTCCTATTGGAGATATGGTTAGCAAATATCTTAGGAAAACCCCAAAAAGTAAGAAGTCAAAGGTAGAAGCCATGGTCAATGTAGATACTAAAATAGGACATTGGATGGTAGAGATATTCAAACCAAACTTAGATAAATCCAGTGATGAGGTGATAGAAAGTGACTTCCATGTTGAAAAGATAGATCTGGGCATGTCTACTAGGGCTACTGATTTGAAAATCCTGTATTCAGCCAATAAGAAGATCAGTCATCGAGTGAAGAAGGATGTTGAAGATAAGATGAAACTAAAATAGGCCCTTTGTGAAATGGCCAAGTATATTCAGCGACTTCATGATCCTCTGCCTCAGCCACTGACAATAGTTTCTTTGGATTTGGATGTAAAGTCTCTAGAAAGTTAGAAGTTCCTAGACCAAGTACACAAAGATAGATCAATTTCAACAGCCTTCTACAAATGGATGGATAAGGTAAATGGAGAAATTACTAGGTTTGCTAGTGATTTTGATAATGTGATGACAAAAGCTGAGAAATTACTAAAAAAAATAGAGGATGATGTAGAGATGTGGAAAAAGAAAAGGGTGAAATTGGAAATTGAAATACATAACATGGAAGACATTTATACATATGGTATAAACAAATTTATTTCTAAAAAGGCAGTGCCTGGTATGGATGAAAATTCACTGTTTGTGATCAAAGTGAATTTGGAATGGGAGAGTTCATTATATGAACAGGAAATTGAAGAGTCATCAGAGATAATTGAAGCTCAAATCAACCTGAGAGATACTCTACTGGCACAAAATGAGTGCATAGGGAATATCATCAGAATTAAAAATGAAGCCAGCGGCAAAATGTCAAAGGTGTTGCCCTACTTCCAGAAAAAGTTGGAAAGCCTGAAAGTTGCCAAAGAAATTGGGATGACAGATCCTTCAATCTTAGCTCATGTAGATTTAGTTGTGGTTTATGGAGATGAACATTTGAAGGTAATTGAAAGCAAGACTCAATAGACATAGTGTTTCAAATATGTTTGGCTTTAAAGATTCAAAGTAGTTGCCCAACCAAACCAAAAAATGAGACAAAATTTCTCTGTGGCATTCGAAGAATGGAAGGCAATGAAGAATACCATGAACACCAATGTTGGAGCTACAATAGGCCAATTGGCCAATTAATTTTCTAAGTATTTTTCTATTTTAGTTGGTTTTTGATGTTCTTGCTATTTTGAGGCAGTTAGTTTTAAAACTGAATTAAGCCCTACGTGGCTATAAATGATATTTTGGTTGACCAAGTGAGGGTCAGTTCTTTTTGGACAAAGAAAACTCAATTCTACTTTTGGTTCTATTTTCTTAAGTTCTTTCTATGGAATGATACTAGATATTTTCAAATATATGAATATATATATTATCAGTTGGTAATATAAGCAGGTTTCATCATTATTTTGGATCAGTTGGTCTATTTAAGTGTATGGTTTTGATTTCAGTTGGAGTTGAATGAACATGCTGTTATAATCTGTTGAAATATATTGTGGATTTGCTTAGTAATATTTCAAGATTTGTTATCTCTATGAATCGGCCTCTCTTTTGTTATTCATCTATTTAAGGTTCGAGTCAGTTGACTCGTATATCTTTTTGATCTGCAAAATATTGAAATAGTTAATTAATTGTCTATGGTGATGTAAATCACAGCCTTTTGTGCTTTCTGGTAAAAAGTATGCTCCAAATTAGATGTTTCTAAATAAATATTTTATTGAAAATCCTTCTTGTTTAAGGTAGCTACACCTTTGAATGCAAAGAGTGTGGTTGTAAACAATTCACTCAATTGTTAGTGCATTTCTTTCCTTCTATTTTTTGGGTTTTAAGAGTCTTTGATAGTTATATTTCAAGAAGGAAAAATCTGTTCACTAACAGAGTTTTGGCGACTCAGCTGGGGAACGTGTTTTTTTAAAAAAGATCAGTATTCATTTGTATTTCCAAGTGGGAAAAGATCATGGTGTTGCCTGTTGATGTAATACCTTGTGAAGAAGAAATTCCCCTAGTCCTTCAGCCTAATTTGCACTTTTTAGATACCCGAGAAGACATTATTTCTGATCTAGTTGTCTTGGTTTGGAAAGTAAGAGAAAGTAATCAGCAATATCAGCAAGTTAGATTGGTGATAGAGGAAGAAGAAGAGATTGGGGAATGGTTGAGATGACTTCCCTTAGCATAGGAAGTTGCAGTGGTGGACATAGCAACTCAAGGCCCACAAAGACCTTAAAACTAGATTCTCATCCTTATACTAGGTCTCAGAGGAGAGAAGGAATCTTTGATAAGTTTTATCAAGATTTGCAAAAATTTCACTTTCCTATTACCTTTACCCCTAAGAAGAAAGATAAAATTAGACCCCCCTCTCCTCCTAAAGTTTCTCCTGAAGCATCTTCAAGTTAATCCCATTGGTAGGCTTTAACCTTGTCTGGAACTCAAACTCCCCCGTTGTAACCATCTTCCCGACATCAATCATGGCCTAGCCTTGGGGAGCAATGTAGGTCCCTTAAATGTAGGAGGAAATCATCCCTTACCAAAAGGGGGTAGGGATGTATTACCTAAATTTTATGGAAATGGTAAAGTTTCTGTAGATGACCATTTGAATGCCTTTAACTCTGATTTTGGGATTTTAGCTGTACAGCATGAAGATGTTGCAATCAGATTATTTGTACAAACCCTTGTCGAATCTGCTGCTGATTGGTTTTACCATTTGCTAAATGGTCATATTACCGATTGGAACTCAATGAAAATAGCTTTTGAAGCTCATTTCAAATCTGTTGAAGATGAACAATCCCTCTTGCTCCATTTGTCCCAATTGGAGAAGGAGATGCATGAGCCTATGAGGGAATTTGTGGCAAAATTCAACAATATTCTATATCAGATCCCTAATGGTAAGAGACCGAATGGAGAAAATCAAAAGGGCTTCTTTGTCAATGCAATGCCTCCTAACATAAGCTATCAATTGAGATGGGATAAGGTATCCAATATAGTTGGAGCTCAAAATCTTGCAGTAGAACTTGAGGATGACCTCATAATGGCAATAAAATGGAGGAGAGATATACAAACATCAACAAATCAAGCCTCTACTTCTGGCTCTGGTGATCCAGTAGTACAGAGACTAGTAAACGATATGATTTCCCTTAAGAAATAGATGCCAAAATATCCTCCTGCTCCATACCAAGATGTTCCTCGCAGGTATCCAAGTCAGGGGAAAGGAAATTATGGGAAATCATGGAATGCCTTGCCGACTCAGCAAAGACTACAAATTGAACCCCCTCTTGTTAAAGGAAATATGTATATTTTTCATTTGACTAACGAACATGACGGAGATTCCTATCCTAAAATGGTGAGATAAAAATAGCTAGAGGCTAATAAAGAAAGTATTCAGGAGATCCCTGCTGATGAAGGAAACTCCGGAGGACCTGGCGACTCCATAAGTTACTACTTAGAATATGAGTCTGACTTTGATCATGGTGGTGATATTTTTATTACTTTGGAGGAACCTTCTTGCTCTATACTCACTAGAGGTTAAAAAGGAAGCAGGAATACCAATCCAGTCTTGCATCCATTTCAAAATAAAGGATAAAAGGAGCATGTGTATACAAGTGGTAGTTCAAGAATGGACAAAAAGGCAGGACCAGAGGTAAAAAATTCTTAAAAAAGTAGACCCTGATTCTCCCTTTGATTTTGTTGATTTTTGTAAGACTTCCAAGATTCAAAATTCTCCTGTCGAATATTTGAAGTTGAAACCTAATGAGTTAGATAAATTAGTGAATTTTGTAAAAGGATCATCTCCTGAAGTTGTAACAAATCAAACAAATGTTGTTTTTTCTTATGAAATTCTGGTAAATCAGAATCCAATTCTTCCTGAAAATGTTCAAAATATCCTTAGTTAGGAATCCTCAGAAGCTGCTCAAATTTCTGGTAAACCAGAACCTTTTTATGTATCTTTGTTCATGCATGGTCATAAACTTAGTAATTGTATTATAGACTTAGGGGCATCGGACAACATAATGCCTTCATCTATAGCAAAATATTTAGACTTACCCTTAACAAAGACCTTCGGCAAATGTTACTCAATGGATTCTAAAGAAGTCCCATTACTTGGTCAAATCAAAGATCCTCAAGTCTCATTGGTAGCTTATCCCAATAAATGGCTAAAATTAACCATCCTTGTGGTAGATATACCTGCTAGCTACGATATGCTTTTAAGTCAAACCTTCTGTCGGGACTTAGGAGGAGAAATTAAACTAGATTGGTCACAAGCAATAATTCCCGTTGGTAATTAGAAGGTGGTTTTACAACCTGAGACCAAGTTAAAATACACTGTCTTCCCATCTGAAGATCCTAGAGCCCAAATCTTATACCAAGAAATAGATTTTTCTAATTATGTGATCTTGCCTGAAGAAGATGTTGCTGAATTGAAACCTCCCAGGAATTAAGAGGTTTGGATTCTCGAGTTTGACGGGAGTTGCTCCTCTACAGGTTCAGGCATAGGAGTAGTTTTGATATCTCCTATTGGTAAGAAGTTTCCTTTTTCTTTTAAACTAGAATTCAAGAATACAAATAACACTACAGAGTACAAAGCATTGCTACTTGGTATTCAAGAAGCAAAGAGGAAAAATATTAAAATCCTGAGAGCTAAAGGGGATGCTGAGCTAATTGTGAAGTAGGTAAGAGGCATATATGGAATTAAAAATGAGTGAATGAAGCATTATAGAAATATGGTTTGGGATTAAATTGAGGGTTTTGAGGCATTTGCAATTGAGGCAATCCCTAGAGAATTAAATTCTAGAGCAGACATACTTGCCAGTTCTACAGCATTACTCATTCCTCACCTTGATTTTGACAACAATCAGTATACTATAGAGCTAGTTCACTGACCTAGCATACCAGACAGTGCTAATTCTTGGCAAGTCTTAAGTAATGATGCCCATGTGTTGACATTTTTATAGGGTATTGAAAATTTCTTGTCAACATTTTTTGAGGGTTCAGAATTCAAGTGTCAAGATTTTTGTGCATATGAGCAGTTCGATGAAAAGGAAGATATTGTACAATTAAAGGGAAACCATATCCCTAAAGGCCTTGTAACAATGGAGAGCCTGTTTGATCATGGTGATTGTTCCATCGGTCAAACTGAAGAGACTAGTGATAAGAAATCTGGCAATTTTGAGAAAATAAATATAGGCAGTGATGAAAATCTCAGATGTGTACATCTAGGAACTTGTTGTAGCCCAAAAGAAAAGGTTATATTCACAAAGTTATTAAGAGAATTCAAAGATGTGTTTTCTTGGTCCTATGAAGACTTAAAGGATTTTAAAAGTGGATAGTTTCAACATCACATCCCATTGAAGCCCGACGCTAAACCTTTCAAACAAAAACTGAGGAACTATAATCCTAGGGTCTCAGATGCCATATTTAGAGAAGTGGACAAAATTTTGAATGCAAGAATAATCTACCCGATTCACCATTCTACCTAGGTCGTGAACATAGTAACAGTTCACAAGAAAAATGGTGAAATCAGAATCTGCGTAGATTTCAAAAACTTGCATCAATCTAGTCTGAAAGATAACTTTTCTCTTCCTAATATGGATCACATTTTGTAGATGGTGGCAGGTTCTAAAATGACGTCAATGCTAGATGGTTTTTTAGGATACAACAAAATTAGTGTAAACCCTAGTGATTAGCATAAAATGATGTTTACTACTCCTTGGGGTACATTCGCATATAATCGAATGCCATTTGGCTTGATTAATGCAAGAGCGACCTTTCAGTGTGCCATGAATTCCTCCTTCGGTCACCTGCTAAATAAGATAATTGTGGTCTACCTTGATGACCTGACCGTCTTCTCTTGTAAGAGGAAGAAACATGCAAAAGATTTGAAGCTTATTCTATAAGAATGTAGAAATCAAGGGATATCACTAAACCCCAAGAAATCTGTCTTCTACGTGACAGAAGGAAAGTTACTAGGCCATATAGTTTCAAGAGAAGGAATTAAGATCAACCCCGAAAGAGTCCGAGTGATACAACAATTGTGTCTACCTTATAATAGGAATGGAATAAGATCTTTCTTCAGGCAAATTAATTTTTTGAGAAGATTTGTACCTAAATTATCAGAAATGACTAGGCCTATGGTAAACCTGTTAAGTGAAAAACAAAATTTTAAATGGTCTGAAGAGGCCAAGAAATCTTTTGATGAAGTAAAGAAGGAAATTGCTCAAGATCTAGTACTGTCTCACCCAGATTACCAAAAATATTTTGTGATACATTGTTATGCCTCAAAACATACTATGTCCGGTGTCTTATTGCAAAAAAATGATGCAGATGAGGATGTCCCTATTTCAATCATGAGTGTGCCATTGAAGAAACATGAACTAAGGTACTCTCCCACAGAAAAGCAAGCTTTTGCAGTAGTGAAGGTTGTTAAGCAGTTCTGATATTACATCCTTCATACGCACTCTACCATCTATGTCCCAAATTCAGTTGTCAAGAGTATTCTAACTCAGCAGGAGGTATAATTGAATAACAGGGCAACATGGGTAGCCAAAGTGCAAGAGTTTGATTTAGAAATCAAACCTACCAAATTAGTAAGAGGTTAATGTTAGAGTATCTATTTATCTTCACTTATTAATTAGATCATGTTGATTTAATTATTAAGTTGTCTATGTACTCTTTTTTCACTTAAGCTGTCTCTTAGGTGCATATAATTAATATTTCATATTAATTATATTGTGCAACCTAGCTTTTCCCTTTTTAGGGTTTCGTTCACTTTTAAGGTTGAACTTTTGTAATTATTATTTCATTACTTTGGAAATATATTTTTCTCTCACTCCGCTGAGATTTTCCAAACCCTTGCTTTTGTCTCTCTGGTTTTCTTTCAACAACAGATTATTTGCATGCAGGTATTCTTGGTGATCTGTGAAGTTAGATTTCTCAACTTCTACATGGTATCAGAGCTTCCTTGCTGCTACCTGGTCTGAGGGTTTTTTTAAGTCGTGAGTCATAGCTGACAGTGGAAATTTTTCTTCTCTCTAGAGGGTTTTGGGCTTGCCCTTCAGATCTGGTATTCTCTATAGGATGATATTTTTTCTTTCTTTTTTACATGTAAAAAAGAAAAAACAATTGGTGTACTTTAAGCCAAAATGGACTCCTCCATTACGCTCAAAAGGCCCAGAAGAGTCAAAATACATATAAATTTTGACATTTTTGGTCATAGTGACCTTTGAGAAAAAAATTTGGCCTCCTAGGACGTACGGCTCAAAAAATGAGGCAAAAATTTAAAAAAATGCATTTTTAAATTATTTTTAGGGCCTGCTAGTGCGCAGTCAGAGCGGCCACCGCCGCACCACCCTGGCACCACCCCGACACCACCCCTACCTGGCCCATGCCCGGGCATGGGCACCTCTACCAGCATGCTACTCACCTACTGCTGCAGCCACCGGGAGCAGCCTGGCCTCCACCTCTGCCGGTGGCCTGCCTCTTACCGCCTTCGCAGTACGGTGGTGACACCATAGTGATGTCACCTACCGGAAAATCTTTTCTGTGGCGGTTTTTTTTAATTTTCGAGCACCGGAATATTTTTCTGGCAAACAAGCGACGGGCGTCAATTTTTTTCCAGTGGACAGTGACGAGCATTTGAACGTCAATTTTTTTCCCATGACTAGTTTTTTCCGGTGAGTTCTTTTTTAGAGGCGCAGTTGGTTTTTCAGCCGTAACTTGAACATACAATGTCTATTTTTTAAAAATAGAATATCGCCAAAAAGTTGTTTCCAAGCTCGACATGATGATGCTGGTCTTGTTCACTAATTTGGCCATTTGAGCTCTCCTTTTTAGCGTTTAAGTAGAGGCTTTTGTTTCCTCCATATCTGCATCTGGCATCCAGGTTTTCTTCTCATTTTTTGTGCTTTCAGTAATTGTTTCTTTGTTGTACGGGGGATAGAATCATACATTGTGGCAGGGTGCTTTTTCTTTCTATCATTTAATTTTAGAAAATGACCCTTCTACTTCCGTCTTTTTCTTCTCTCAATGTCAGACCCCTTTGTGGCCCGACTGACACTGCACAATTACCACACCTAGAAAGCACACATGAACAGGCTACTCATGTCTCATGGCTTATGGTCATGTCTAGATGAAAATCAACCTATCCTGCAGCGTCCCTTTGAGTTTCTTCAACACAAGAATAAAATGGATGAAGCCATGGGCTTGATTACACTAAACATTTTTGACAATCTCCTTTTTCACCTGGATGGTTTGACAACTCCTAGGGCCATTTGGGGCAAGTTTTCAGATTTGTTTGGCACAGTGAATGAGTTTTCGGCACTACAGCTTGATGCAGAGCTGACCACTTTGACTCCTACCAGCTTTCCCACTATGGAGGACTTCTTGATGAAGTTCAAATCTCTGCGCTCAGTTTTGCAGGGATGTGGGAGAAACAAGACAAATGATGAGTGTATCTTCCTGATACTCTCAAAGTTGAGAGGATAGTATCAGATCTTTTTTTCTACTTTCTACTCCACCATGGATGCTTTGGGTACTAGCCACATCATGCCTTCATTTGAGACATTCTGTGATCGGTTGACATGGGAACAAGCAAAAATCCAACAGATGGATGCTTATGGCTCTTCTAGCCAAGCATTGGTTGCTCAGTCTTTACAGGGGAAACAAAAACAGAAAGCCAAACCGAAGAAAGATTCAGCAAGCAATGATTATTCCTCCAAACCTACACAAAAAAATGATTCAAAACCTCCAGCTAACCCTTCCAAGGGTAAATCTTCTTCGAAGTCTACTGAGTCTACCTCCAAGACTAAGAAGAAATTAGTTGAGACCTGTAGTTTTTGTGGAAAGGATGGAAATCCTATTTCTACGTGCTGGAAACTTTTGGAGGCTTTAGAGGAAGCCATGCATGAGTGTCACATTTTAGCTCCTTAGTCCACATCCTCCCCTACAAGGAAAGGTCATGCTCTTACTGCACAAGCTATGACTTTTGGGCCCACCTGGATTCCTTATTCTGGTGCCTCTCACCACATGACTCACACTCAGTAGTTGATCACCTCACTTGCTCCTTGTGCTACTTCACAGATTGCTACTGGGAACTCATCTCATCTTTCTATTTCAGGTTCTAGTTTTGTTGCATTAGTTGGGGGTTCTCTTCAGGATGTTTTTGTCCCTGACATTTCGACAAACCTATTGTTTATCTATCATATTTTCCACTCTGGCTCTGGTAAGACAGTTGAGTTCTCACCACATGATGTGGTTATTCAGGACTTACATGATTCTGATATGATTGTGGCTACTAGGAGTGTTGACACTACATCCTGACTATACAGATTTGATGGATTTGAGTCTTCTGCTGGCACAGGTTCCTTCCTTATAGCACATGCAAATTTAGTGAGCAAACTTTGGCATGAGCATCTGGGCCATGTTAATTATAGATATCTTCAGCAGATGAGCACACAGGCACTTGTTCTTGGGCTTTCATAGATTACTTGCACTGATGGGGTTTGTCAATGTTGTGTTCTCGACAAACAACATAGGGATCTTTTTCCTCGCGGATGGGCTACTCGTGCTTTGGCACCATTGGATTTGATTCATAGTGACCTCATGTCATTTCCCACTCCTTTTTCTGGTGCCAGATATGTGCTTACTTTCATTGATGACTTCTCTAGGCGCACATGGGTGTACTTTTTGAAGTACAAATCTGATGTCTACGATTCATTTCAAGTCTTTAAGACATTTATGGAGAAACAATCTGGTCTCTATATTCACCGGATATGCATAGATAATGGGAGGAAGTATGTGAACCAAGCTTTCAGGGATTTTTTCTCTGAACATGGTCTTCAGCATTAGTTTTCAATGCCCTACACCCCTCAATAGAATGGTGTGGCTGAGAAAAATAACAAAACACTTCGGGAGATGGCTAATTGTATGATACAGTCCAGGCCCATGGATTCATCTTTTTGGGTAGAGGCAGTCAATTGTGCCAACTATATTCAGAATCAGATGCCCCACAAGGTAGTTTGACATATGACTCCTAACGAGGCTTGGTCTCATGTCAAGCATAATGTATCTTCATTCCAAGTTTTTGGTAGTGAAGCATGGGCATTTGTGCTTGACGCTCAGAGGAGAGCGATGGAGAGAAAGAGCTGACACCTCATTTTTGTTGGCTACTGCAAGGATGTTAAGGCATACAGGTTGTTTGATCTTGATTCCAGAGAGGTCCTATTTCAATGGGATGTCCAGTTTGATGAGCACCTTCCTGCAGTAGATACCCCGCTTCTAGAGTCTACTTCACTTACCACTACTCCCTCATCTCTTCCAAATTTGTTTTAGGATGATGAGGATGATGATCTTGGTGATCCCCATTTACCTCCACCACAGGATCCCCCATCGATGCCTCAATGGGCTCGTGTTACAGTTGTTGTTGCAGGATCTCTGGCTGGTGACCCTTTCACTTCCTGTCGCACCCAGTCTCATATTACGGGTTCTAGTCTTCTGAGTCATGCTATTTATGGTGATCCTCAGAAATTTGCAGTAGCGACAGGACATACTGAGTGGGACAGTGCTATGTAGGAGGAGTATTCTTCTTTGATGAATAATCACACTTGGGATCTTTGTTCTCTTCCTAAGGGAAGAAATTTAGTGGGATGCAAGTGGTTGTATCATACTAAGTTTGATGTTGATGGTTCTATTGATAAGTACAAGGTACATCTTTTTGCAAAGGGTTTTTCATAGGTTGAGGATATTGATTATACTGAGACATTTGCCCCTATCACCAAGATGAACTCTATTCGCCTTGTCTTATCCCTCGCAGCTTCTCAGGGATGGCCCATTTTTCAGATGGATGTGAAGAGTGCATTCTTGCATGGTGATCTTACATGGAGCAACCTCAAGGATTTGTGTAGGATTCCTCCTTGGTTTGCAGACTTCGTGGTTCTTTGTATGGTCTCAAACAAGCCCCTCAGGCTTGGTATGAGAAGATGGACTCCTTTCTACTTTCTGCAGGATTCACACACTATCATTTTGATCCTACAGTCTACATTCAACGTCTTGAGGATGAATTTTTTATCCTTGTTCTATATGTCGATGATCTTCTCATCACAGGTAGCTCATCTTCTATGATTTAGGATGTTCAGCGTGCATTGATGGAGCATTTTGAGATGATAGACCTTGGTCTATTACACTTCTTTCTGGGTCTGTAGATTGTTTAGACACCTACTGGGATCTTTGTTTACCAGTAGAAGTATTCTCTTGACATGCTTTGGTGCTTTGATATGCTTGATTGCAAGCCTTCTCCCACACCTTTTTAGTCAGGTGTTACTTTGTCTACCTCTTGCACTTCACCTTCAGTGGATTCTACATTGTATCAGCAGTTGGTTGGCAGTTTGTTATACTTGACACACACTCATCCTGATCTCTCCTTTGTAGTTGGTCTAGTCTCTCGGTCCTCACATGAGCCTCATGAGAGTCATTGGCAAGCTGCCAAGTGTATTTTGAGATACATTCAGGGCACCCTTATGTATGGCATTCATTACACATCAAGGGCTCCTAACATTATTGGCTACACTGACTCGGATTGTCTGGTGATGTTGATGATCGAAATTCTACTTCTGGCTTTGTTTTTTGTATTGGCTCTAGTCCTATCACATGGTCATGCAAGAAGCAGAATGCTCATGCACTTTCATCTACAGAGGCTAAGTACAGAGTAGAAGTGCATGCTAGTTAGGAGATTCTCTGGCTTTGATAGTTGATGACTGAGTTTGGCTTTCCTCCTGATCATCCCACTATTCTGTGGTATGATAATCAAAGTGCTATTCCCATTTCCCGCAACCCGGTGGAGCATCAGTGCACTAAACACATTGAGCTTCATATGCATTTCATCTGTCAGAAGATCTAGGATGGTGTTCTCACTTTGGAGTACATTCCCACTAATGCGCAGGTTGCTGACATCTTCACCAAACCTTTTGCATCTCCGCACTATCTTTAGTTGTGTTCTATGCTTGGGGTGATGGAAGCTGTCCTTGGGGGGTCTTGTTGAGGCCTTCCTTCCTTCATTTTTTTTTTAGCATGTTTGTTTATCTCTTTTTGGAGAGGGGTTTTTCTCACTAGGTTTTCTCCTTTATCTCCAATTCATAGAGATTTTCTTGTATTGGGTACCTGATCAGGCCTTGTTGCTGGGACCCTCCTTTCCTACTTTCATAGTTGTGCTAGGTTAGCTTACCTCCTGAGCTTCACTTAAGGGGGGTGTTAGAGTATCTATTTATCTTCACTTATTAATTAGATCATGTTGATTTAATTATTAAGTTGTCTATGTACTCTT